>JBAMNC010001210.1:1127500-1154372 GCA_037902135.1 Cetoscarus ocellatus
ACAATGCAATCTCAAAAGCCTGCACAAATGGGTAACCCGAACCTTTGCATAAATGTCCACTTTGAATCAAGAATAAAATGATAACATTCAAGGGGTCAAAGTCATTGGATCTCATGTTCATCCCTTGATTTGAACGCTCCCCCTAAAAAACACAAGGTGGATTTTTCTTCAAACATAAGAGGATTCTTAATATGAGATTATATGGGTAATAGGTCAAAGGCCAAGGTCACTGGTCCACATTTTAATCCCTTGCTTGTGAACACGAGATCTAAAGGATGTCCTCACTGCCCAAGGATAAAGTGGTTATGTTTTAGAGGTCATAGGTCAAGACCATTTTAATCTACATCATGACAGAAACAAGATTCTACCAGTCAGGTCAGGTCAGGTATGGGGGAATATGCTGCTTTGGCACTTCGGAACATCATCCTGGGCCCTGTATTGCCTCTACATTCTGATGGTCATCGTCTAGGCCTGTGCCATGTCATTGCCTCATCTCTCCAGGTATCCTCCAAGATGACCTCTACAATGTAGTCTCCCCCATGGCCCCGTCTAACTTACTGAGTCCCAGGCACCCAGTATGCAATGAGCTGGATCAGGGTCAGGTAGGGCGCCGAGTGCCTGTAGAAGTGCAAATCAGTATCCACGATACTCAAAAATGTGCTGAAGGGAAGAAGTCACAAAGGAGTCCAGTCAGTGTCTGGCCACTATTCAATGTGCAGGCCACACAAGAGAATAGCAAGAAGACCAGGGACCTAAAGACTCTGATTTTTATCTGTGTGCTCAGATACTGTGAGCGCATACTGCCTTGTTAAGTGAACTTTATGAGCGATTGATGGCCGATTGATTAATTATACTGCCTAGGTCAGTAAACCAATCACATTACCATACAAAAACCACCATAGCTGTATATCTTGGCCCTTCATTGTGCTTTTATTGTCCAGCATGTGTATACCTCACAAACATAAAACCAGGCAGTAGTTTGAGTTGCAGTAATAAGCTTGATCAACCATTTCACAGATTCTCTATCTTGCTCCGTGTCCTATTTTCCCCAACGCCTTGACCCATTTCAGCCGGCTGCTCAGAAATTAGGTCTAAATAAAAGACACAATATGGTCTTAAAAGGCTGCAGGCCTCCCTCCTCCTTGTACATGCAATCTGCACCAGAACCAGTTGAACTAGAGTCTTCTCTACATCTGCTTCCCTTTGGGCTGGATAAAATGGACCAAAAACCACATCTCAGTATTATTTAAGCACAATGGCAACATATCATTTATGTCTCTGATACAGTTCTTATAAAATCAATATCTGCTTGATGCTATGTCAACAAAGTCAGACATTTCTCTATATTCAGGTTGTCAGTATTTCCCATGCATATGCTAAACACTGTGTGGCAACATGTTTAGGGTGTGCCATGCCTTTCGCCCAGTGACAGCTGGGAAAGGCTCCAGTCCTCCAACATCCTAAAAGGGATGAGCAGTGTAGGCAATGAATGGATGGTTAAAACAATATATTTAAATAAACAAGTCTGTTTTCTGAGCCTACTTTGAACACCCCATGTAGCAACCATCTGTCAGCTACAGTTAGAAGATTAACTTTAACTTCTCCAATTTTAACAGTGATTTAAATATTATATTAATATATTAAAAAAAAACAGGACTCAAGAGTTATCAGGGTTTTTTTTTACACCAACAGTCAGAAGATTGTAGCATTTGCCCACAAGGTTTAAGGAGTAGAACATTCTAGATTCAAGCAGTTAAAACCAGACTTTGCTTTTAACTCAAGTACTCACACTGAGGAAATTCAAACATTTTCAAAATTGGAAACTTTTCATGGGAGTTTACAGGAATTTAGGGAATTAACCTGGAATTTAAAAGATAGCCCCTTAACAGGGATTTTGAACATGACTGTGGAAAATTAATTTTAGCACAAGCTTGACCCCACCCCCCTAACCACCACCACACAAAAAAAAAAAATAGTTGGTGCATGCATACTTGAGAATATCTATGCAACTCCTCAGTCATATGCACACAAACACTGCTTACTGCCGGGACATTGAGGCCACGCCCCCTACATGCACTGTGCATGCCCTCATCACATGAACAGATGATTTCATATTTTATATCAACAAAACAAAAATACAAATTTATTTAGGCACTCCCCAAAAAATTTAAAATGTAACATA
Source organism: Cetoscarus ocellatus (assembly GCA_037902135.1). NCBI lineage: Eukaryota > Metazoa > Chordata > Actinopteri > Labriformes > Labridae > Cetoscarus > Cetoscarus ocellatus. Next base: position 1,129,683 of record JBAMNC010001210.1, read on the forward strand.
AAAAACTCTTTTTCTTGACAATGTTCAGACCTTTTTCCTAATAATACTATCATTTATGCAAGGCCAATGGGAGCTCTGGGCCCTCAGTATTGATGTGCATTGCCATTTAAGTACTAGAATCAATGTAGGGATAGCAGCAGATAGTACAATAAAAAGGAGTTAAGGATAAGACTCAAACAATAAGCTAGGCCAAGGGTTAAATGTTGGCTAGAGAACACAGGCACATAGGTTTAATCTACACTAAATTCCTTTTAAGGGGCCCCGAGGAGTTTGTCAGGGGCCCAGTCATTTCTTTGTGCAGCCATGTCAACAAGCTCAAACATGCATTTGATTTTCCTGTTTTGCATGATGTTGAACAGGGTCTGTTTTAATCTTTATTACAATGTGGTTATTCTGTTTCGGGTTATATAGTTCCTTATGCGTAAAACAAACTTCAAGAATACCAATAGAGCCAAACTAAATCACCAGCTGCTGTATAGTTGTAGTAATAACACATGGTTCTACAAATCCCCATGGCACACTTGGACTTGATTCAACACATACCAATGTGCCTTACAACACCCTTTAAGAACCTCTACACTAGGTTACAAAAACTGCTCATCTTTGCTTTAATGCAAAATTAACAATATTAAGATAAATGATAATGTTTTACCCTGTATCTCTGAAAAATAGATATAGTCTCAAATACTTGGTATATTCCCCAGCCCTACTTTCCTTCCACATTTACCATATTGAGTGTAATAGATATCTGGAAAATGCTTCACAGTATGTCAATTTGCAGTGATACTTATTTGGGAAGTTACACAGTGTATCTCTTTGCAAGACCTCATGAAACCTTTATACATTTTAATGAGCATATGGGGGAATCAGTGTGCAGCATTTTTGCCGTGCCTCATATTTTTTTCATGGATCACGTTGCGGCTGTTGAGAACTTAGAGTTTAAAAAAAAAAAGAGGCCCACCTTAAAGCCGAGCTTGCCCTTCTTGCAGCAGAGGCAGGCCAGCATGAGGAAGACGAAGGTGAAGAGGCAGGAGAAGGAGACAGCCACCACAGCCAGGGACGACGACCAGGACAGCTCACTCAGCGGGGCGCCATCTGCAGGACGAAACACAACACACACGCACACACACAGGATATTAGCTGAGGCCTGAGGAGGCTTGTGTAAATCCCTTAAATGTGATAAAATGTATACTGAAATATGTACACATATCAGATGAGAAGATTTTCCATCACCTAGTTCCGTATATTACACAGGGGCGTATGAGCTGCCTACTTTCAGAAGACAGCTCATATTTTTATGGATGTTTGATTTATAGCTTGTCATCATGTTTTTGCTCCAAATGAAATGTGCAGAAACATTACAGGCCGCTGCACAATGAACAACATCACAGCTCAGCTCTGCAGAAAAAAAACAGGACAGAGTCACACAAGCTCATTAATCAACTCCTCCTAGCAACAGAAGCATTTTGGCTGCACCGAACAGCTTTTCACAAGATTCATATAAACCAGGAGAGAGTATAGGAAGGTGTCTTTACATCCATATAGACAGGCACATGGAGCAGCTTATTTTAAAGGAGGCAGGTCTGCAGTAGGTGCTCTGGGTTGTCAGCAGTGACTGTGTGACAATGACAAATAGTTCCTACAGCTCCTGCTCAGGTAGAAAATCAGCTCAGCAGAATTTAGCTCAGGGCCTCAGAGAGGCCAGACAACTCTGTAAAAACTGTGTGATGAAATAAAGAGCAAAAGATGCCCTGAAGGACACTTAGGAATCACACACGTGCAACAAGGAAATTTAATAAAGCCTCCCATGTGTCTTTAAAGCAGCATTTTCTCAATAGAAAAAGATGGTGTTTGCTCTGCTTTAAGCAAGATGCTTAATATAAAAACAATGCAATATTAATGCAGTTTATCTAAAATATTTACACATCCAGTTTCCTTCTCTAAGGCCAATGGTGTAGATTTCTCCGCCATATTTATTTTTCAGGTGCTACAGTCTTTCTTCCTCACTGTGCAAGGACGGATTCTGTGATTTGGAGGCCTCAAGCAAAGAGCAATACAAGGGCCCCTCAACGTTTAGCTAAAAGCTTGTGAGTTACACCATTTCAGGCTTTTAGAAAAGCTTTTGAAGTACAGAAACAAAGTGATCTTTAGATGTAAAAACAAAAAAAAGGGAAAACACTGTAAAAATACATGAATAGATTGGTCAAATCTAGAGTTTTATTTGCCTCAGGATAAAGCTGAGCATGGATGGTAAATGGTAAATGGACTTGAGCTCATATAGTGCTATTGTAGTCTCTTTGACTACTCAAAGCAGCTTCACACTGCAGGTCACATCCACCTGCATTTCGCTCTCGCATTCACACACTGATGGTTCAGAGTTTCTATGTAAATAATCCTTCACTGTTGGCTAACACTTTCATGCCCTTTTATACCCATTTGCATGCCACTGACGCAGCAGCGGGAACAACTTTGGTTAAGTATCTTGCCCAAGAACACATCGACATGTGACAGCCGGAGCTGGGTTCAACCTGAAGCCTTCCGATTACTGAAAGAGGGCACTATCAGCCTGCACCATGAAATTGTACTCTTGTAAAGAAAAAAAAAAAGTCTATTCACATATTTATTACATTCCTGGTACTGGTACTGTCAACACAATTGCTACGCAGTAATTTAGCACTTGAAGGCTGAAATGAAACTATTCCAAAATAACTAGTTTGCATATTGTCGCTGTCAGACACAAATTTCCTGTCTCCATTTTTTATTATTTTTGTTATTTTTTCATCAAACCTGGTTGGCTTACCTGTTTGTAAGTGGGTTTTAATTAAACTTTGTTTACCCAATTAAATTTTTAAAAAATCATTAAAAGGGCAATACAATATTTATTGACTCAGCAGTGTTCGTCCATTTCCTGAAATATAGCAATTTTGAGAAAGGATGTTTCATTTTTATTGTTTTATTAAAATTCAAGCAAACTCCCAACACTGTCTACATTTCACAAGAAAATAAGCAACTTTTGGAAAGATTGTTAAAATGTAAATCCTTTTCAGTTTTACCCATCAAACTATCTGTGCAATTTAAATAATGTGTAGTTAAACGAAAGTACATGTCTTGATCAAAGTAATTTGGACTAATATCTAATGCTCATGATGAGGATATCTTAAGGCAGCCCCAATAATCATCTATCTTTGCCTCATGGTAAAATTGCCTCTGTTTTCTGTGTCGCGTTCTGAATCAGCAAAACCAATTTTCAGATTTGAATGGGTTGAATCATCCAGCCGTGTTCTGCATGTATGCTGCCCAGTCTTAAAAGTAATATCTTGTTCCCAGTTTAGAGGGGTTGGGCCTTTTTTTAGAGAGCAGATGATTTATTCCTTTCATTCTGCTATGGAAAATAATGCAACGGTTACCACGGAAACAGATTGGATGGACAGTCATGCAGGACTGCCTTCAGCTCTAAATCTCTCACACTGATTCCTGCCAACAACAGTGCCACCCAGCCCTGCAGATACACACACATACACACGCAACACAGAGTACATAATAAACACACAGTGAGTCCTTCCTGCTGCCAGTTTGTGCTGATCCTCTGAAAGCTGCTGCGGCTGGCTCGGAGAGACTATCAGGCTCTTAGCATAATTGGACAGAGTGTGAACACTGTTGTTTGAAAAGGGAAGGCTGGCAGAGCAAATGAAGAGAAGAAGAAATAATAAAAACATGCAAATATAACAGTCAAATACGGGATTATCTGGCCAGCTCAGGGGCTTCTGGAAAATGGTCTTGGTCTGAATTGTGCTGAAATTTTGTCTCAAATATCCCAAATAAAAACAAGTGATCCAGTAACACAGGACATGAAATGAGCAATATGATGCTTCATGAGGCAGAGTGGGTGGACGAGGCGGAAAATACAAGCTTGCTAAATCAGTCAATAACCATTTCAAGAAGCTATTCATGAAGATTCAGATTTAATTATGTTTTATTAGTCAGGGGGGTACTCAAAGGGAGTGTACTCTGCCTCTATTGTGGTTTATTTAAAAGTCTCCCCTGCTTGCAAAATCTCCCTCACCCCCCAATACAGCACGAGGGGGAGCGTGTGACTGGGGGCAATGCAGCTCAGGATTAATATTTCAGGTTCACATGCAGGCACATGAAAACAGAGCAATTTAATCCTGCTTATACTTCCATTAGGAGCAGACAGAGGACAGTGGTTTTACCATTAGGCAAATGGTTTGGGCCTTGTGTACCAAGGGGCCTCAAGATGTACACTCACCAGCCAATGGCTCAACTGCTCATTAATGCAAATAAATAATCAGCCAATCACATGGCAGCAATCTCATGCATTCAGGCATATAGATACGGTCAAGAAAGCCTCCTGAAGTTCAACCCAAGCATCAAAATGAGGAAGAAAGGTAATTTACTTCAAATGTAACATGGTTGTTAGTACCAGACGGGCTGGTATGAGTGTTTTTGAAACTGCTGATCATCCGGGATTTTCACACACAGCCATATCAAGGATTTACAGATCAAATATATGTGTTAGAGCAGGATACTGATAGTGTAAAAATATAGGTAAGACAGTATTTATACCACTTACTGCTACATCTACCAAACAACTCATTGCTTAGGCGTTTTCCTGCTGATTATTGACAATTTATTTTTGCCTACACATTTATTTATATGACCTTTCCTGTATGTTTCCTTTTATTTTTCATGTGCATGAGCAGATCAATGAGACCATTCGATTTGGATTATTCAACAAATGTCAGCTATAGCTTCCCTATTTTTCACCTAAAACACACCAAGAGATCCATGAAAGAAAGAATAGATATCTCCTCTTCCTCTTGAGTTTTTTTCTGCTGTAGTACTCCAGCTGGTGTTGAGTAGGCAGCTGCAGAAAAAACACAGTACTCAGTTTGTACGTTGGCTTTGTTGAGAGAAAAGAAGAGGCAGAAACACACAAAAATATACCGTGTGCTTGCGTTTTCATCTCTGGCTGAGTGAAATCAATAACATTGACTGCTAATCTAAATGAAATAGAGAGGACCCTCTCTCTTGTTAGCTGTAATGAGCCCAGAGCCAAAGAGACAAATGTGTCCTGTTAAAGGTTATTAAGTTCAACGGGACATGTTTTTTCCTCAGAGCCTCATTAAACACACTCCAAATACAAAACACAACATTGCATTTACAGTAAAAACACATGAAGCAGGGCTGCAATCCCCAGCACTCCTCTCTCGCCTTTTATTATTTGATGCTAGCAGCTGGAGTAGCGTATAGCTCTCAGCAGCTCAGAAGGGGTTACCATTTTTAGCCTCTCGAGGCACAGAGATGAAGCACATCCTGATGACTAAATGATGAAAAGGGAGCGAGTGCAAGGAGACAGGAGCAGAGAAGAAAGGATGTGAGGAAGAAGAAGAAGAAGAAGAAGCTGTGTACTCGGCAGCGTCTCCCCCCTGGAGAATCTCCTCAGAAACTCTATGAGCTGGAGAGCAGCAGCCCAGAGCTGCACCGAGAGCAGACAGAGGCAGAAAACTGCAGTGAAGTGCAGAGAAAAGACAGAATCTATCTGACAGGCTCACGTGTTTGTTCTGCATAAACACAGAGAGAACGAGCTGAAGAGAATCCTTCAGGATGCTCTACAGTGTGATGAGTAAGCTCCAGCATGTGAGTTAATAAGGTAATCTAAAAATATAAGATCAAGTGTACTTTGGGGTCAAATGTACTCAGATCTATTCTGAAACCACCCTGTGGTAGTTTTTCCTCTGTGCTGTGGTAGAAATCATAGACGAGTCTGCTTTATTGTTGCAAAAGGGGCTTTTTGACAACAAGAACTTTCCTCAGGAGCAAAGAACCTTTAAAGGTGTAGTGTGTAGAAATTGGCAGCATTTCGCAGAAATGGTGAATATAGGATGTAATGTTTCTTCATGTATAGTCAATCGAAACAGGTGTACAATCATCCCCATAAAACTTTCGTTTTCTTTTTATAAAATTAGAAAAAGCTTTTCATATTTATGTACCACGGGTCTCCCCTTTGTGGAGGCTGGCATAACAATCCGCCATGTTGTCTACTGGTGGGTTTTGGGGACAAAAAGAGCGAAACGCAATTTTTGAATACGAGTCTGGATGCCGGTCCTGAAATCTTATCTGGATGGCACGCAAAGAAGAAGAAGAGAGAGAGCGGGTATTACATGTGATGTAATACCTGCTCTCAATGATTTGATGTTTTAGTAACAGACGGGCTCATCCCAAAATCTGAATGCTAGATGTCGCTTAAATGCCAATTTCTATGCACTGCACCTTTAAAAGAACTCTGTGAGTGCTTCAACAATAGCACAGAAGAACAGTATGGACATGAGGATGAACTTTTAAAGAAGTCCTTGCCAGTAAGTAGTACCAGTTTCCAAGGGCTCAGATGCTTTGGGGAGAGGGGGGCCTGCTGTACTGAAATGTTTCGATTGGTTGAGTTCTCTCTCAGAACATTTCAAGACATGATTTTCAATCAGAACGAACCAAACTGGACACCCCACAAGGAATATTTACTATCACCTCAGTTCTTTTAGAAAAATTTGCATTACTGTCCTCATCGAACTTGACCACTCTGGCAGTAGGCTGGTCAACGTTCCAATGGCTCCTTTAATGATCAAATAACTGATGTCACATAGTTTCATCCACTTCTATCTATATCTATACCAATTGGTATTGTATTTCATATTGTTGGAAAGCCTGATCGGTCAGCTTTAAAACGAGGTACAACTTGTAATAAGAACTATGCATTCATGAACTCAGCTGACCGTGTGGGTGGTGCCCCATGAAAATGTGTCAAACATCTGCAACTGGAAGCTGGTGTTGCATTGTACTTCACTGTAAAGGTGACTGATCGGCTTTCCAATGACTTAAAAAGCAATGCCAACTGATAACACTAAAGGGGAGAAATAATCAACCAAAATTAAATTTCCAAGCTTTTTGAGGAGTATATTTAGCAGCTCAATCTGGGTTTCCATATTTTACACAGAAACTCTCAGCAGCGTAACTGTAAGAGAAGACTTCTGTGCTGCTAGAACACCAAAATCAGGCTGGGTTAAAAGAGACTGCAGCAGTGCTCACGATAGGATAGGAGACAACCTTAAAATTTGACATTTTGAGAGCAAGTGCTCTTTTTTTCTAAGGGTTTAGAAAAAGAAGATCAATCCTTTGCTTATGTCACATCTCTAAATATGGAGGCGAACACAGCAGGTGATCGACTTGGAAGGTCTTGACAAACTCAGTGCAGCAACAAGACTCAATCAATCGATCAAACAGATCTATTAACCCCCACCAGGAGCCATTTGTTTGGAGCAGAATGTACAGCAAAACACAGTGACAAACAAATGACAAAGAATAATACAAAGAGCTAAAATATGAATCAGGATACTGACTAATGCATGTGAGTAAATAATCAAATTTCATAATATGATATAATGATCTGTCAGCTGAGAGAGAATCCTTATAAAGAATTTAGTGTTTGGTTTGCTGATAAACAATACCCTGAAAGCAAAATTGAAAATTAACTTGAAAAACATGTCAAGAGGGAGTTTAGTCTTGTGCCTTGAGGAGGATTTGTTGGTAACAGAGGATTAAGTATTCCAAAACAACTTGTTTTATGTTTTACTTTGTGCTGAGGACCTAATTTAATCACAGAATTAAACAAATTAATGGTAATGTAAAAAAGTTAAGCTTCAACAGAGCTGAAGGCAGATTCTTTTCACATCTTTGTCAGAAGCAGGAAAGCAGAAGGCTGCTGCTTACAGTCGTCATGTTTCACTTAGATAACCACCCGCTGGTTTATGTTTTATCTTCAGGGAAATTACAGTTATATTAACTCACAGCCAATCCATTTTCTTCTGCTTAACCAAAAGGAGTTCTAACTTCTTCAGCACAACAGCCAAAATTAGAAATCACGAAATAAGTAGCTTGTTATTTGAATAAAACTCTTAATACTAACATTTATCCAAAGACCTGCAGAAGACCCTCTATAGACTGAAATAAAACGAATTATGTTTCCCACCCACACCCTGTTTGCTTTGCTCTGATTTCATTTTAAAAAATTGGTTTATGATGTTGTCAAGTGCTAAGAGGATGCTTTTATGGCATTACCTCGTCAAACCGTGCTCAATCATTCTTTCTTGGAGCTTTGCAAAATAGATCTATCTGAACATACACAGTGATAAGGTGGATCCAGCTGCACTGTTGGGTTAAAGCACACAGTTATTGTTTGAAGTTTTGAATGAAACCCAGTGTAATAGTTTAAAAGTCATAAAATTTACTGGGAACTATTAGAGGCCTATCTGTGGGCGCTGTTGCTCAAACAAGGGGTGATTTAAGGGCAGCTTTAGGGAGGCTCAACCCCTGGTGAAAAAAGAAGAGTCTCTTTTAAGAGTTGAGTCCTTCACCTAAACCACTGAAAAACAATGTACACTGTGATGCTCTTCTATCAAAGCAGCTGCAAATTTTGTCAGTGAACTTCCATTTTTACCCTTAAGCTTACATTTGATGACACCTGACCTTGCAGCTTAAGAAACAAGAAAATACAAAACTCCATATCTTGCGCTTGCCTTCATTTGTACAGTGGTCACATTGGCTGTTTTTGGCTTAAAATCATTGACTTTTTTGGTTGTGATATCACTTTAAATTACAACATAACTTAAAATGGCTGTATTCTTTCCAGAGGATGTTTGAGATAAAGTCAAAATCTCAAAATTGTTAGCAAAGGATCATGTTGAAGTGAATGGTGAGGAGTAGAGGGTGGGGCTTGGAAAAAAATTTTGTCTGCCAAGGGAGGTCCCAGCAGTGGACATTTGGAAGCCACTGGTTTAAAGGATTTTCACCAGGATACTTGATAATGAAATAAAAGATGAACAAAGAACATTTTACAAGATTTTATTATATATATCCCCTGGTGATAATTGTTCCCTAAAGACTAGTTCAATCTTCTGCCCTCTAATCTGTGTGAAATGTCTGCTCTTTTTCATGGGGACTCTTTGTGGAGTTAAAGGAACACTTCAGTTTTTTTGAAGTTGGATTGTATCAGACACTTAAAAAAGTCAGTTAAGTGGCTCAAAGCAGCACTGCATCTTGAAAAAGGAAAAGTTTAGACTACTAATAAGGTACACGGCTGTTGGCAGGTACAGTTCTTTTGTGTTGCAGTTTAGTTATTTTGCTAAACTGTGTGAGATTTACGTAAAAACAAGCCATGAAACTATTTGGTCGAATGTACGATTTGGTGAAAATTTTCTCCAGGTAGTTTCTGTGTTCAACGCTATTTTACATGGCAGCAAATGGCTATGTGCTCTTACACCTGTGCACATTGATTCAGCCAATCAGCAATTTTGCACTGTGTACTCAAGAAAGTTACACAACAACGGCAGAGGAAATAAATTCTGAACAAAATCTGAGTGATTCTAACTCAGATGATGATGATGTTCCTTTTACTGTTGATGCATGAGGTTCACCCGGAATATACTTAGAAGAAATTCTTCAGAACGAGATCCAGTGGGTTGAAAGAGAGAGGGGACACACTGCTGTGGAATCAACAGGTGGAAGAACACAGACATTTACTGCATCGAAATCCAGCTCCAAACAGAGACTTCCCTCAGGAAAATATTACGCACTCTGAAATTTTCTTCCAATTGGACATTTGACTCAATAAAGTTTTGTGGCTCGTTTTTCATAAAACTCATACAAATATGTTAAACAACTGTACCCGCCAACAGCAACGTATCTTACCAACAGTCAGAGCTTGTTCTTATTAAATGGGCAGCACTGGCCAAGTACCTGACGCAAACTGACTTCAAAAATACTGAACTAACCTTTTAAGGCTTATGCACTGTGCACTGTCTGTTTTTTCAAAAGCTGAAGTTTGACACAGTTGCTAATGCAACTGAGAATTCAGTTTCTTCCTTCTGTGTTCACCTCATTATTAAAAATATGTCATTCAAGGTCATGAAAGCAAAAAATAGTCACCTCTGGACAGCTTTCATTAAGACAAATGATAAAGTGAGACACCACTGCAGAAAAGGAAGCCTGTCAACCTCCAGTTTTTACCCAGATTCATCTTTAAGCTCAGCTAGTTTTACCACTGACAGGTTGAAAATGAGCTTATAACTCAGAATTTTCCCACACACAGCAGAGAAAACATGAAACAGTTAAGTTTCCAGCATGCCAAGTAAGTTTTAGCCGCTGTCAGTGTAGATGGGATATGTTTGACATGTTGGACATTAAAATCAGAGCTGACGGACTGGGAAAGGTCCAAACTCTTCTTCCTGTCAACTTTATTCTTCCATATTCTTTCTTGGGCTGAATGTCACACTAGATCTGTAGCTGCTAACAATTCTGACAAACAATATGAACAATTATTTGTGCATTGTGTTGAAGCTTCGCAGGCAGCAATCAGTGATTAGGCTGTCACTATTGTTCAGCCTGCTGCATCCAGATAAGCCTGGTGTCCATTATAGAGCATGTGCTGCAGCTGTGATCCAGAGGAGACACCCTCCCATATCTGCACCAGGAGAGTTACAGCTCTGTCCTGTGGCTCTCTTATTGTGTCTGCTGCTCACATGCAGCTCAGAGGAATATGCTGGAAGTGAAGTTAGGGAGCCCAGACATCAACCCTGCTTTCTGTCCTCTTTGCTCCTGTTAAATCATCTGAAGCTCAGTACAGAGGAAGGTGAGAGCACCTGCAGGGCTGGAAACTGTCCAGAGCCGAAGACTTAACACACTGATCTCAATTAGAAGTGAAAGAATCAAAGAGAGAGGAGGTCGGAGATTGAGGTATTAATTACATACTCTGCGGGACGTCAAATCTGATATCTATCTGATATTCAAAGGGCCCTGTTTCACCTGAAGTCATGTCTTCACAGCTACATCTCTGAAAATGTAAATATCTGAAATCTAACAGAGCCTTACAGTGCAAAAAAAAAAGAAAAAATCTGCCTCAGTGTATTTGTCTTATTTCTGGTCAAGAAAAAATCTTGCTACACTTAATATAAGACAAATTCATGGGAAGGTCCAAAAAACATCTCATTTTAAGATGTTAATGCTAAATATAAGGCCTGAATTACTTGTGATGTAAACACAAGAGCTACCACTGGCAGGGTTATGCTCGTGGTAGTTCAACAACTGTGGTAAAAGTACAATGTGGCGTTCTAGAAGAGGGGCAGGGGTGGTTTCTGGGGTATGTAGGAGACTTTTCACCTAAGAAATCTAATCAATTCGCCCTCAAGTACCAGTGTATTTCTGTGCATAATTTGACAGAAATCACTCAATGAATAGATGTAATAGAGTGGTGCAGGGATGATGTATTTTTGTTGTCCAACACGAAAGTCAGCATCATGCTGGTTCCCTGAACTGGAACCCTCTGAAAAGCCTTTGTGAGTTTTCATTGTGCTTTTGATCATTGCTGATATTAAGCTCTGTGTTATGAAACTTACATGTCCTGTCCTTTGTGATAATCTTAACAAAAGAACCCACTTTGTATGATTTTTTAAGCTTAAACATAATCTGCAAGAGTGAAAAAGCTATAATTAAGCTTCTATGGAACTACAATATGGCATGTTGTGGCATGTCTTTAGGAACTTTCTTCAAACTTAGCACAAATGTCTACTTTGAAGCAAGGATGAACTAAATACAGGTCGAGCTCACTATATCTGCAAATCTTGTGAAACCCATATAGAGTGGTGCAGGAATGAGTCCAAAAATGCAGAAGTGAGTTAGCATTTAGCACTGCCTGGTTCCCGAGCCCAAAACTACATGGGATTTTTAATTACCAGTTTTGGATAAATCCCTGAAATAAGGTTTGTGATGAATGGGAAATGATAAGACCCCATGGCCATGATTTTGACTCCTGACCTGTGTATAACAAGTTTATGTTTAAGTAGTAGACACTATTGGTGTGAAGCTTGAAGAAAACTCTTTAAGTTATTCTTGAAATATTGCACATACAAGAAAAGGTTGAACATGCCAAGCAATGACCTGCACTTTTGACCTGTGACCTCCAAAATTCAACAGTTTATCCTTAGTCAGAGGGGACATTTGTGCAAAGTTGAAAAATCTCTCTCAGGGTTCCTAAGATACCACAAGGAATTATCTCATGGGGCATGCAGCTGCCTTAAACATCTCGCTCCTTTGCTCCACCTAAGTAGACCTATCAGTGTGACATCATATCATTGTTTTTTTTGCAGTATAAGCCCACTGGCTTGCTGTAGCAAACCCACTGCAGAGGGTGAATGTTAGAATGAATGCAGAGTCACTGACCGCATGGCACCGAGCAGCCCTGAACTGATTTATCATCACAGTGTTGACCTGTAAACCAATCTGAGCGGACTGGGTCCATGTGGAGAAGAGAGCCCTAAAGAGGTTGGAGCTCTAACAGAACATCTCAGACACAAAGAAAATGCAGCACTATCAGAGATTTCTGGATATAAAAATTAGATGTATTTTTCTTTAAGATCAGTTCACAACCAATGACTTTTAAATTGTAACCAGTTTATCATTAGGTCAACTAGGAAGTTAGTGCAAAGTTTAACAAAAAAATAATTACAGTAGTCTAAAGATATTGTGTTCACTAGTAAGAAATTTGGGCTTGTCAGGGTAATAGCATTAATTCTGTGTGATGAAATACTGTATATTTTCTAGAAATCTGACAAATACACTTGATAAGATTTGAAATGTTGCAATGAAAAAGAAAAGCAATCAAAAATGATAAAACCAAACCCGCTCTCTATCTTTATACAGATTCTCCCTCATATCTGGGATACAAGCATGGACACCAGAGGATCAGTATACAAAAAGTGTTTCTATATCAGATGCAAATGTGACCTATAAAGTCTTGTAAAGGTTGCCATCCTCAGTGCATAAATAATTAAATACCAGGGACAAGTGCATCCTTGCAGTTCACTGCATCACGTTTGAATGGAGATGAATGCTTCCTCTCATACATTCCTGCACACCATTACATGCAAATTCTCTCTGAATGAGATCTGTGATATTTTTGTGCTGTGGAATAACACCAGGCACACAAATCTTCATGAATCATTCTGAATCAACATGAAAATATTCATATGAATACTGTCAAGCATCCACAGTGTATCTTTAGTTTTCAGGGTCTACCATTATGCAGTATCAAGATCTGAAGTGAAGTGGAGTTTTCAGCTCTTGGACTAATGCAGGCAGTCAGCTGTCAGAGTGTGAACATCCAGGTGAGTGATGTGCGCGACCCACAGACCTCAGAAAACCACAAACAGACCGCTAAATAACAGCCTGCAAAGTGCTGAGGGATGCTGTTCTGCTGGTTATAAAGAATGTGTGTCTTTATATTTTAGATCATCAGTGTTTAATGCCATGATTAAGACTTTTCAAAGCCTGCAGGTTTAGTAGAAAGGACAACACTGGTGGCAGCTGCAGATTCTGACATTTAAAGGTCATGCATTTGTTTTAACACACTTCAAACTCAACCCTTTTCCCTAAAAAATGTTAATGCATGAATAATGAGACCCAATTAGGGGGACAGGAATAATTTGTAGTCATACCTCTCCATTTATGTTGACTTAGTAATGTACAGGGCAGGGACTAGTCAGCTACTGGTTTCTCCTTCTCAAAGCATATCCTGCTTAATCATCTTCTAAATAGGACCATAATTTACAAAATGCACATCAGCCTCTATTACAGAAGACATGGAACATCAAATTCATAACAAAAATGTACTGAAGGTTCAAAGCATTGCTGCCTTATGCATATAGACATAGTATGCCAGGCAGTCTTAGAGAAATAAAAAAAAATGGGTCTGGTCTGGTTGGATGGACACTAGCTAGATGGATGGATATGCAAAGTGTGTAAGAAAAGTTCCAGGACTGGTGTCACAAAAGATTTATTTAGAATCCAAAGTACAAACTACAAGTTTTCCCCTTCGAAGTAATCCCCCTGGAGTCTAATGCACTTTCCCATCCTTCTCTGCCACGCTTTCATGCACTCCTGGAAGGATTCTTCTGGGATCCTCCGCAGCTCCGTCATCACAGCCTTTTTGATGTGGTCCACGTCTTCAAAACGGGTCCCCTTGATGATCCCTTTGAGCTTGGAGAAGAGGAAAAAATCACACGGAGCCAGGTGTAGTAGGGAGGTTGCTCCAGCACGGCAATGTTCTTCTTGGCCAGGAACTGTGGGATACTCAGGGCATTGTGAGCAGGTGCGTTGTCATGATGAAGCAGCCACGACTTGTCCTGCCACAACTCTCGCCTCTTCTCGCGCACCGAATGAAGAAAACGCTGCAGTATCTCTTTGTAGACATGCTGGGACTGCTTTGAAGGGGAAACTCTTAGTTTTGAAGTTTGGGTTTGAAATAAATCTTTTGTGACACCAGTCCTGGAACTTTTCTGACACACCTCGTATGTATGGCTGTATGTATGTATGTATTTATATATGTATGGATGGATGGATGGATGGATGGATGGATTGAGGAAGAAATGCAATGCATGGATAAATGAAGACGAGAAAAGATTAAAAAAACTGGATGGCTGGATAGAGGGACGGATATGATGGAAAAAATAATAGGAGTTTTTTTGTGTGAGTATATTTCTGGATGAATGGATGGTTGGATTACAAGAAAGATATTAAGGATCAATAAATTAAAGCTACAAGATGAATGAATCAATCTATGGATGGATGAATGGTTGGTTGGTTTGTTTGACAGATGAAAGATAGATTGATGGGTGGATGTCTAATGATGGAAGGGTTGATGTATGGATAGATGGTTGGACAAAATCACCATTGGATGGAGAGAAAATATGTATGTATGTACGAGGTGTGTCAGAAAAGTTCCAGGACTGGTGTCACAAAAGATATATTTCAAACCCAAACTTTAAAACTAAGAGTTTCCCCTTCAAAGCAATCCCAGCATGTCTACAAAGAGATACTGCAGCGTTTTCTTCATTCGGTGCGCGAGAAGAGGCGAGAGTTGTGGCAGGACAAGTCATGGCTGCTTCATCATGACAAACCCTAACCCTAACCCCCTAACCCTGCTCACAATGCCCTGAGCATCCGACAGTTCCTGGCCGAGAAGAACATCGCCGTGCTGGAGCAACCTCCCTACTCACTCGACCTGGCTCCGTGTGATTTTTTCCTCTTCCATAGGCTCAAGGGGGTCATCAAGGGGACCTGTTTTGAAGACGTGGACCACATCAAAAAGGCTGCGACGATGGAGCTGCGGAGGATCCCGGAAGAATCCTTCCAGGAGTGCATGACAGCGTGGCAGAG
This sequence comes from Cetoscarus ocellatus, assembly GCA_037902135.1. Lineage (NCBI taxonomy): Eukaryota > Metazoa > Chordata > Actinopteri > Labriformes > Labridae > Cetoscarus > Cetoscarus ocellatus. The sequence continues at coordinate 1,144,959 of JBAMNC010001210.1, forward strand.
AAGGATGGGAAAGTGCATTAGGCTCCAGGGGGATTACTTCGAAGGGGAAAACTTGTAGTTTGGATTCTAAATATCGTATGCATGCTTGAAAGGATGGATGGATAAACTGATTGGTGGATGAATGGTTGGATGGATAAATGAATGGAGAAAGAAATGTAAAGCATGGATTAATTAAGACAAGAATAGATCAATGAATGGATCTATGAATGGATAAATGGATTGCTGGATGAATGGTTGGTTGGTTCGATGGATGGATGGTTGAATAGATGGCTGGATAGAGAGATGGATGGATATTTAATGATGGTGGATAGATAGATCAATCTAGGATTAGGGAAGAAGGATTGGTGGATAGATTGATGGATGGATGGATGGATAAACTGATTGGTGGATGAATGGATGGATGGATGGATGGAGAGAAAAACTAAGGGTTGATGGAAAGTGGATAAATGTTCAATGGATAGCTGGATGGATGCAAATATAGGATGAGGATGAATAGATAGATAGATAAACAAATTAAGAAAAAAGGTTGAATGGATGAATTAGTGGATAGTTAAGGGTACAAGTTAGGTTTAATGGATTGAAACTGTCCAAAATGTCCAACAAGTATGAAACAAAATATGAATTTAAATTATATGGTATGACTTAAATTCCAACAACACACAGCTTATGGGAATATGCTGTTTATATAGACCTGAATCAAACCATGAAATCCCTCTGACAATGAGCAGCATAAGCAGCATTTAATCCATAAAACAATCTTTGTGTGGGCTTCAGATCCAATTGACCTTTATAACAGCGAAATAAAATCACTAAAATGACCCACAATGCTTGTGAAGAGGATTGAGGTCAGGAGTTAAAATCTAGAGATGTTTTCCACTGTGAGACAAATGTGTCTGCATGCCAAACCAGAGACAGAGAAAAAGCTTTTTAGCTCACAGCCAGCTGAGCCGCTGGATGAGAAAATGCTGGTGTTGGTAAAATAAGTGACCGCTCTCTTCCTTTCCTCTGTTACAACACTGCTGACTCCATACTTTAGTCCACAGCAGTGAGGGGGGAGAAACAGGATTGGGTGACAAGATGGAAATGCTGTAGTTAAATAACAGGTATAGAGGTACAGCCGGGTAATGGTTATGTCACTGTATTTCAAATTATACACTGCATAAGACACTTTGTCCCAAAAGGAGCAAAGAACCTGAGAGCTTTCCTTCCTGAAGCAGATCAGACTTTGGGTACAACAAATTGACAAATGTCCTACAAACCAAGACTGAGCCGACTGTCCTTTCAAAGAGAGGAAAAGTAGCCTGGAATCGTTCAAGAATGGCTTTATAAAGTCTATTAACGTTCACTTTGGATTATAAGTTCAATAATGACTAAGAAATCCACAGTGTGATCAGTCTCAGAGCTCCATGATACATACTGTCTAACATATAAAGGTATTCAACGTATCCTCCTTATCAAATTGAGGAAAACAGGTTAACCACAATAACTTCTTTCTGACCAAAAAGGAGAAACTGATTCGTTTTTGTAATAAAATCTCGGTGAAACCTTTAGCTTTAAGTAATTAATAAAACTTACCAAATTAATTTCTTGCCCATTTTCAGATAGTTTTTGTGGATGACAATTATTTTGTTTTTCTTGAAGAAAAAAAGAATATGTGACTTTTTTCATCTTGAGATTTTTTTAAAAGCTTGTGAAGGCGCCTGTGCATGAAAATAAATAAGAGTATCATCAGCATAAAAGAATAGAAGACAATAGGCACTGAAAAAAGGATGGGAAACATTTTCGACTTACTAATCATTTATAGCAGGAAAACTCCTTCATTTTGTCCAAATTGCACAAGTTGCAACAAGAGTAAAAGTGGGCAAAATGAAATAAAGACTGATTGTTCCAACTCTTAAATAAATTACCAACAACTGTACTTTGAATTAGACCCTGTTTGTATTTAAAGTACTCTGTAAATAAAGTGGAGCTGAGTTAAATATTGGGTGTCTAGGACTTCTGTTTCTTTGCCCTGATAACAGAAAGGCTTCAATATCATCTGATTTTACTATAAATAAATCAAATGTACACATTTGGTATTCCGATGAACCTAAACTTATTAAATATTATTTCTGTTTCATATTTATCAGCCTTTCACAGGGTAGAGGGTGGAACCAGTGGAGAAAGAAGAAACTAATGGATAGTGAAGGGTAAGAGATGATAAACTAGCAGTATGGACTTAACACTTGAACTGCATGAAGCTGACGATCTGGTCATAGACCGACTGAATAAAGAGCAATCTGAAGTTCATCAGCTGCTGAACTTGGAATCAAGTAGAGATAATCCACTCAATCATATAGAAAACATACAGACAGATGGATAGATATACAGACAGCCCCTGTGCTGCAAATTTGGTTTATCAACGCAGCTCTGAATGTAAATAAAGCCAAATGTTACCTCACAGCTGCTGCAGCTTCTGACTCAGGAGCGGCCTGTGAAAAAACTGCTGGTTTCCATGGTTACTGCCTCCCCAAAATCCTGTTCAGACTAATTCAAATGCCCTCCTAATGCTCACAGACACTGTGCCAAGACAAAGAACAACTTACCCTCGGCACCAGAAAGGCTTGAATAATGAAGAAACAGTGTTGTGTTTTGGCCAGGAGGAGAGGGAGAGGAAATCAACCAAAAATGAGAAAAACAAATGGTTAAAATTGTGCTTTCTCTGTTGTTTTTGAGGTCTGTGGACAAAGCCCCTAAAAGCACAGTAGGATACTACTGAAGTAATATAAGGTTAAAAGCACAAGAGAAATGCATCTTATTTAAAAAATAGACAACTACTTGAAGATATCAAAATTCAGCCAAAGGTCTGCTTTGGAGGATGCAAACTTTGCTCTATCCTCTCATACTACTGTCTTATATCATCATTTCCCACCTACATGTATATCCCACATCTAAATCAGCCATTCACTGTGGGAGTGTGAATCCTGGGAAACACTAGAAATCACTACTGATGAGTAAGAAACACTACAGTTAGGTACCAAATTATAGTCTGATTCAAACCAAAATAAAGGCACATTTACCCCTTCATTCATTGCTTTCAGTCATGAAGCTGGAACAAAAACACAGGGAGTGAAAGTATTATATGTCATATTTTAACAAGTGACCATAATCCAGAAATTATGGGCCCTTGTGACCCCATTACATCACCAAGACATTATATTAATCACTAGAAATATCACAGTCCTTGCCAAAACATCACTTTGGTATTGATATAAAGTTGCTTTTGCTTTGACAGTAAATAATGTTTTTCCCTTCTCTCCATAAACAGCGGCATAATTGACCAAGCTGCTCCAGGAATGCATAAAGCTCTCTGCGCTCAGACTGTCATTGTAAAAACTGTCCCAAAGTCGAAAGCAGTGGTTTCCAAACTTTTTGACCCAAAGCACATCTAAGACAAAAGGCATACCATGTTCATATCTATGCAAAAAAGCCTGTCCATATATAATAAATATATATACTATAAATATATATATATACTATATATATATATACATATATATATATATATGTATGAAGATGAAATGATGAAGACATAATAAACATAAAATAAACATAAAATATGCCAAAACCACACCTAAACCCAACCACTGTTCGACAACATCTGCAGATGAGGGACACTGATCAAGCATCTCCAGACAAATATTAGTAATTTCAATGTTTTTATGATTTTAACTTACCAAATAAAAAGTTAATTAAATTTCATTAAATTTTTTCATTATTTCCTTCCATTGAGCATTGCATCAGTTCTGTCAGAACATGGAGTCCAGATTGCTAACATGCCAGCATTCCATTGTTAAACAGCTGATCCAAAGCTAGCCCACCACTTCTGACAACCAGCTGATTGCCTTTAAGCTGCCATTGGCTAAATGCACTCAGACAGCCTCACTTAAACTGCTCTAGCCTGCCTACTCTTAACTGCTCCCGCTACAAGCTGCTTTGCAACTCTCCTCTACCCCAGCTCCTCCTTGATGCTGTTTTCTGACTTGATTATTGTTGGGTGACACTGATACTCCCTCTGGAGGCATTCTGCTGCTTCTCTCCCTGCCTCATGCTTTCCTTGTGGGCTGCAAGGAGGACAGGAACGTGTGCTGTTTTTGCTAAAATCTTGCACTATTGCCATGTGGAAAGGCAGGGACAGCCCCCATCAGAGCCAAACTTTCATATTAAGAATATGCAAATAAATGCAGTTAAAGCTAATTTAAGTAACTGCTTTGTGTCTTTTCCTGACAAAGTCGTCCTGACAGAATTGTTCTAATGTCAGATATCGAGGGAACTTTGACTTCTGTCCCAACTCTGAATGCGTCACTCTGTCTAAAGACACCTCTTCTTTCCTCTGTCTGTCAAAGATGTCAAAACTTCCTGTGAAAGAATTTGACAGCCTCCATTTTCTTTTTCAGAGCCATTATACTGTCATTCATCCTGCTGATCTGCAGCTTGACATGAGATCATAGAGACTAGAACCTCTCAGAGGATTAGACATTCATATCATGTGAAGTTCGTCTTCATGAGCAGTCAGTCCACGTAAGGTAACCTCATTAAACAGGAAGCTGTAATTCAGAGCAACTAACCATGAGACACGTCTCCCCAGAGCAGCAACATTATCCGTGTTCAGCAACACACTCTTAGAACAGTCTTACGTGTTGTCACCTGTGATGAGTGTGTTGGTACAAAAACGTGTGTACATGTGTGTTTTATTTCCTTCCCGCTGTGTTGTAGAGCTATATTCAGTATTCTGACTGCAGCTTTATCTGTCTGCTTCTCTTACAGCAGACAGCTCACCTCCTGAGGCTCTCACCTCGTCCCCATTCGACTCTCTACAGAAGCCCCTCAGCCTCATAGGTTTATTCAGCTCACAGACCCCTGCAGAGACAGCAGCAGGACATCCGGTAGAGGAACACAACTTAACAGAACTGCCAAGGTTTCATGATTCAGTGTCACATTTGAGGAGATGCTCTTTGGTTATATCTGTAGCTTGACCCTAACCCTAAGAGCTCTAAAGCATATCATGCCCGCTCCTTACTGTTTTGGACTTCATTCACTTTCCGACACAGTCAGGAGTGTGAAATGATGAGATTTTATTAATACTAATGCTATTTTTTGATTCTGCTCATTGATCCAATTCTATATTTTATTGATTCCAGTGGCGGTACTAGGGGTGGGGCCACAGGGGCCTTGGCCCATCTGAAATCTGATTGGCCCCCTGAGGTGCCCCTGCCCTGCCACTCATATGTCGTTATGCTGGAGAATGACATTATATTCAATATGTTTATCTGCTGGTTAAAGTAATATTTCACTGACGCATTCTCACAATATCAGAAATTATGTAAAAAAATATGTGCTGGATGTAAAACAGCAACCTCATTCATCATTAAAATCTAAGGATAGAATCAGACAGGTTTATGTTCTCTTATGCCCCATTTGCCCAATATCAAAAAAAGATTGGTTTTATTCTCAAATAGATGCAGAAAATACAGCCTGTATTAATACCTGTATGCACAATTACCGACAGTACTTTTGATTATGTGTAAAATAGCAACATAAATTAAGCTCCTTGCTGCATTAAATCCTTGATTGTCTGTACATTATTGCTTGTTTCTAAAAGTTTTATGCCAACTGAAGAGCACACAGAAAACTAGGCTTGACAAGGTTCCTTGACAAAGGAACACTGTCTGTACTCCATTGGAATGCAATTTTAATTTATCAACAAATGTACTGTTACTAAACTCTGAAGACAAACTCAGTGAAGTGTGGGTTTTGATCTCACAGGTGTGTGTCCATCTTTCTAGTGTGCCCTCTGAATGGCAGGAATATTCTGTGAAAAAGACTTCAGAATCTAGATCTGGTTCTAGATGTTTTAAGGTGCAGCCTGATCTGTGTCCTCAACATTGAAACAAGCCGTATTTGCATCCCACCTCTCCTTATCTTTAGACAAACAAAAAGGTGCAAATAGGGGCACATGTTCATCTGCAATATAAACAGCAATAGTGCTGGGCATAAAAATGCAACTGTGTCAGTTAGGAAATAGAAAGACATCTGCACTGCATGTCAAAACCCTCTGTGCCCATACTGTCTAAGGATCCTTAAATACAGTAACCAGTACTGTTTTGAGGAAGTGAGGAAGCCAGTAATGATCCTTCTGCAGGTTCACCTATGGAAACCTTGTTACTACTTTGTCTGTTGTCTCCAACACATGCTAGATACAGACCCACCTTTTCAAGTAGTCCCTATATTGATTTTTTTTGTCTTAACTATGGTTTCATAGCTGTCATACCAGCACAGACTTCTTTACTGAAACAAAAACAAGTTAGGGGTAAAAAACACTATTAATATCCATCACCACCGCTACATGGTTGAGCCTGATAGTGTATTTGAGTGCATCCACCCCACTTCTTAAGCAGCAGGAACTCAGAGCTTCAGTTTAAACTTCATCCATCAATAACAACCCACAGTCATTTAAAGCAACATTTTGATGTTCTTTGTAAAACCCTTCAGATTTCACCACACTCATAGAGGTTACAAGTACACAGGCAGACAGATGAACATTTTGCAGTCTGGACATTTACACATTTCCAGTTTTGGCATTCAGCTCAGACAGTCTGAAGCCACATAGAGAGATACAAGGGTGCATGTGATGTGTTAAAAGGTCAAAAACACAGAGAGAGACGCAGCGTGCAGCAACATCCCTCCCACTGACCTCTCAACACATCAAACATGAATGTCACTCCTTTGTTTCCTTCATCTCCTCCACTCTATTCTCTCCATTTTTATACCACTCCTCTGTCCCTGTGGATGATGGGATTTGCAGCGTGTGTCTGCGTGGGTTTCGTCTTCCACTGAAAAAAAGGCTAAGCCTTGCTGCTTTTACAGTATGAGGGGATAAACAGCAGCTCTGTTGTTCTGTGTGGGGTTTCTTTGTCACGGAGGAAAGAATCAGACTGTGAGGACAGCGGCTTCCTCTGTGACACAGATATAGCTGTCCTTGCATCCAGGCCACATCCATATAATACTTTTTCATTTCAAAATCTACATTGGTTCTTCATGACTCAATCTCACATAGTTCTCCGGCATCTAAGAGCTGTAATGTAAGCCTTCTCTGAAAGAGAACAATATAGTGCTTCGTAATACCAACCATATGTGTAGGATTTAAGCTATTATTCCACTAATGTGCAGCTGCCGAATCAGAGCCATGTGTAGTGTTTCCTCAGTGGGTGAGAGAATCAGTGCTTGTTTTGAAGTTGGGTTATATGAAGAACTTGACAATAGTCAGTGATGTGGCTGAAATGGCTTCCAGCAGTGCTGCCTCTCCAAGAAGAACAACCTGAGGCCACTGGTAAAGTACACTTCTGTTAGCTGGCACAGGTTATGTAGCTTAATTGTGTGAGTTTTACATAAAAAAAACCCACGACACTTCGTTGAGTCCAATGTGTGATTGGCTGAAAATTTCGGAGCACTTTATTTTTCCTCCAGGAAGCCTCTGTGTTTGGCACTATGATGCAGCAAATGACTATATGACGAAACAGTCCGTAGGCACACCCTATACTGGTCACTACTAGTCAATCACAGGTTTGAAATAGTGAAATAACAACCACGCACACTAACACATATTGGCAGTTTAAAGTCATTTGTTTACACAGATAGCATGTTTTTTGGACTGTCAGAGGAAGCTGGAGTGCCCAAACAGAGCCCAACGCATGCATGAGGAAAACACACAAACTCCATGCAAAGATGTCCCATTCAAGTTTGGGTGCAGGAATCTTCTTGCAATGAGGCAGCAGCCGTAACCCCAGCACCATGGAACGTAGACATAAATTGAACCATGTAACCCTCAGAGGTTTTAATCCCTCCCTTGACAATGCTCTATTTCACAAATTTGTTTACTTCTGAACCAGGTGGGGCCACCTAAATTTTCCCCAATTTCCTTGGCATCATCTTGGCTGGTCCATGACGGGAAAGTGCCAGGACGTGCCCATTCTTGTGGCTGTAATGAGATCTCCTACGATGACATGATAAACATGTCACCCTTACCACCACTTGTGTTTAACAGGATGTATAAATTAACAATTTGATTAACATGGAAAATGCTATTATGTAGAGAAATTGAGAACAAAATCAAACAAAAAAGTAAAAAACCTTGTTTAGATTCCCAGTGGCTGGAAGTTGGCTGGTAATTTGCAGACGACTGGCTGGAACTTGGCTGGCATGTGGCTCTGAGGGGAAAATTGAAGCAGATGCATCTGTATGTTTGTTGGTAGTACCAGACATTTGACTTATCTGCTCATGTATTCAAACACAGATGAAGCATTGGACCTCACTACTTCAAGTCAATCCACAACTCATTTTGTTGGTCAATGAACTGGCTAGCTAGTGTCTTTAATCTGTTTTACAATCCAAATGCAACCATACTTGTGGTGTTTGTATGCAATATGGAAGTGGTATTTTAGGGCATAAGGACAGCCCTGTGTTGTTGAGTGATTGGCCTGCAAAAGGGCTATAGTTGTGAAAACACCATCAACTGTCTAGGAATAGCATTGTAGAAACCTACATTATAATGCAAAATTTGCAAGACCAAGATTCTACAGTGATGCCATCATCTCTACTGGATCACATTTACAGCACTTAGGGTGCTAAAATGATCAAGCCAACATCTCACAGGGAAACTGTTTACATGCTTATGCTTGAAAAATACACTCATCATTGTCACAGGCATGAATAAATTCAGCTTTCACTAAAATGAAGAGCTGTTAATGTATTCTTAGTACCCAACACAAAAGTTATTCTGCTATTTGCCATTTTGGGAACAACCAGACACAAACACTCATGATTCCTTCAGATCTTCAGTCTTCTATTAAATATAAATCCAACAAAAACTCCAAATCAACAGAATCTTTGTCAAGATGTAAACTTGAAAATATGATTCACTCTGATAAAAGCCTCTGTAAAAGCCTGCCATTTATAAAGTCCTTGTAGTGTTCAGAGCATCACAGAAGAGAGGATCTATTTTTTTTCTCTGGAGCATGCAGCTCACGTGTAGCACAGCCCTCAGCACAGCGCGCAGTGAAGCATGCAAATGCAACACGCCTTTATGTGGAGCTATTGCTTCTGCATGCACAGGTAATGTTAAAGTGCAGAGACAAATTGTACACCGAAAGATAGTGAACACACTGGAACATTACACGCTGCACATGAGTGAACCTCAGAGAGCATGAGCGGAGCATGAACGCATCCCGCTGTTCATGGGTGAATCATCTCAGCCGGGGAGGCTCAATGGAGCGAAGAAAATATAAACTACACATCACAGACTGTGGAGCATGGATTCACTTACTCCTCTATGTTTGTTAGTGTTCCTGTTCCTACTTCTATATCTCTTATGTCTTT
>JBAMNC010001211.1:0-55000 GCA_037902135.1 Cetoscarus ocellatus
GGATCCTCCGCAGCTCCGTCATCACAGCCTTTTTGATGTGGTCCACGTCTTCAAAAAGGGTCCCCTTGATGATCCCTTTGAGCTTGGAGAAGAGGAAAAATCACACGGAGCCAGGTGTAGTAGGGAGGTTGCTCCAGCACGGCAATGTTCTTCTTGGCCAGGAACTGTGGGATACTCAGGGCATTGTGAGCAGGTGCGTTGTCATGATGAAGCAGCACGACTTGTCCTGCACAACTCTCGCCTCTTCTCGCGCACCGAATGAAGAAAACGCTGCAGTATCTCTTTGTAGACATGCCTGGGACTGCTTTGAAGGGGGAAACTCTTAGTTTTGAAGTTTGGGTTTGAAATAAATCTTTTGTGACACCAGTCCTGGAACTTTTTCTGACACACCTCGTATGTATGGCTGTATGTATGTATGTATTTATATATGTATGGATGGATGGATGGATGGATGGATGGATTGAGGAAGAAATGCAATGCATGGATAAATGAAGACGAGAAAAGATTAAAAAAACTGGATGGCTGGATAGAGGGACGGATATGATGGAAAAAGATAATAGGAGTTTTTTTTGTGTGAGTATATTTCTGGATGAATGGATGGTTGGATTACAAGAAAGATATTAAGGATCAATAAATTAAAGCTACAAGATGAATGAATCAATCTATGGATGGATGAATGGTTGGTTGGTTTGTTTGACAGATGAAAGATAGATTGATGGGTGGATGTCTAATGATGAAGGGTTGATGTACTGGATAGATGGTTGGACAAAATCACCATTGGATGGAGAGAAAATATGTATGTATGTACGAGGTGTGTCAGAAAAGTTCCAGGACTGGTGTCACAAAAGATATATTTCAAACCCAAACTTTAAAACTAAGAGTTTCCCCTTCAAAGCAATCCCCAGCATGTCTACAAAGAGATACTGCAAGCGTTTTCTTCATTCGGGTGCGCGAGAAGAGGCGAGAGAGTTGTGGCAGGGACAAGTCATGGCTGCTTCATCATGACAAACCCTAACCCTAACCCCCTAACCCTGCTCACAATGCCTCTGAGCATCCGACAGTTCTGGCCGAGAAGAACATCGCCGTGCTGGAGCAACCTCCCTACTCACTCGACCTGGCTCCGTGTGATTTTTTTCCTCTTCCATAGGCTCAAGGGGGTCATCAAGGGGACCTGTTTTGAAGACGTGGTGGACCACATCAAAAAGGCGTGCGACGATGGAGCTGCGGAGGATCCCGGAAGAATCCTTCCAGGAGTGCATGACAGCGTGGCAGAGAAGGATGGGAAAGTGCATTAGGCTCCAGGGGGATTACTTCGAAGGGGAAAACTTGTAGTTTGGATTCTAATATCGTATGCATGCTTGAAAGGATGGATGGATAAACTGATTGGTGGATGAATGGTTGGATGGATAAATGAATGGAGAAAGAAATGTAAAGCATGGATTAATTAAGACAAGAATAGGATCAATGAATGGATCTATGAATGGATAAATGGATTGCTGGATGAATGGTGGTTGGGTTCGATGGATGGATGGTTGAATAGATGGCTGGATAGAGAGATGGATGGATATTTAATGATGGTGGATAGATAGATCAATCTAGGATTAGGGAAGAAGGATTGGTGGATAGATGATGGATGGATGGATGGATAAATGATTGGTGGATGAATGGATGGATGGGATGGATGGAGAGAAAAACTAAGGGTTGATGGAAAGGTGGATAAATGTTCAATGGATAGCTGGATGGATGCAAATATAGGATGAGGATGAATAGATAGATAGATAAACAAATAAGAAAAAAGGTTGAATGGATGAATTAGTGGATAGTTAAGGGTACAAGTTAGGTTTAATGGATTGAAACTGTCCAAAATGTCCAACAAGTATGAAACAAAATATGAATTTAAATTATATGGTATGACTTAAATTCCAACAACACACAGCTTATGGGAATATGCTGTTTATATAGACCTGAATCAAACCATGAAATCCCTCTGACAATGAGCAGCATAAAGCAGCATTTAATCCATAAAACAATCTTTGTGTGGGCTTCAGATCCAATTGACCTTTATAACAGCGAAATAAAATCACTAAAATGACCACAATGCTTGTGAAGAGGATTGAGGTCAGGAGTTAAAATCTAGAGATGTTTTCCACTGTGAGACAAATTGTGTCCTGCATGCCAAACCAGAGACAGAGAAAAAGCTTTTTAGCTCACAGCCAGCTGAGCCGCTGGATGAGAAAATGCTGGTGTTGGTAAAATAAGTGACCGCTCTCTTCCTTTCCTCTGTTACAACACTGCTGACTCCATATTTTAGTCCACAGCAGTGAGGGGAGAGAAACAGGATTGGGTGACAAGATGGAAATGCTGTAGTTAAATAACAGGTATAGAGGTACAGCCGGGTAATGGTTATGTCACTGTATTTCAAATTATACACTGCATAAGACACTTTGTCCCAAAAGGAGCAAAGAACCTGAGAGCTTTCCTTCCTGAAGCAGATCAGACTTTGGGTACAACAAATTGGACAAATGTCCTACAAACCAAGACTGAGCCAACTGTCCTTTCAAAAGAGAGGAAAAGTAGCCTGGAATCTTTCAAGAATGGCTTTATAAAGTCTATTAACGTTCACTTTGGATTATAAGTTCAATAATGACTAAGAAATCCACAGTGTGATCAGTCTCAGAGCTCCATGATACATACTGTCTAACATATAAAGGTATTCAACGTATCCTCCTTATCAAATTGAGGAAAACAGGTTAACCACAATAACTTCTTTCTGACCAAAAAGGAGAAACTGATTCGTTTTTGTAATAAAATCTCGTGAAACCTTTAGCTTTAAGTAATTAATAAAACTTACCAAATTAATTCTTGCCCATTTTCAGATAGTTTTTTGTGGTTGACAATTATTTTGTTTTTCTTGAAGAAAAAAAGAATATGTGACTTTTTTCATCTTGAGATTTTTTTAAAAGCTTGTGAAGGCGCCTGTGCATGAAAATAAATAAGAGTATCATCAGCATAAAAGAATAGAAGACAATAGGCACTGAAAAAAGGATGGGAAACATTTTCGACTTAATAATCATTTATAGCAGGAAAACTCCTTCATTTTGTCCAAATTGCACAAGTTGCAACAAGAGTAAAAGTGGGCAAAATGAAATAAAGGATTGATTGTTCCAACTCTTAAATAAATTACCACAACTGTACTTTGAATTAGACCCTGTTTGCATTTAAAGTACTCTGTAAATAAAGTGGAGCTGAGTTAAATATTGGGTGTCTAGGACTTCTGTTTTCTTTGCCCTGATAACAGAAAGGCTTCAATATCATCTGATTTTACTATAAATAAATCAAATGTACACATTTGGTATTCCGATGAACCTAAACTTATTAAATATTATTTTCTGTTTCATATTTATCAGCCTTTCACAGGGTAGAGGGTGGAACCAGTGGAGAAAGAAGAAACTAATGGATAGTGAAGGGTAAGAGATGATAAACTAGCAGTATGGACTTAACACTTGAACTGCATGAAGCTGACGATCTGGTCATAGACCGACTGAATAAAGAGCAATCTGAAGTTCATCAGCTGCTGAACTTGGAATCAAGTAGAGATAATCCACTCAATCATATAGAAAACATACAGACAGATGGATAGATATACAGACAGCCCCTGTGCTGCAAATTTGGTTTATCAACGCAGCTCTGAATGTAAATAAAGCCAAATGTTACCTCACAGCTGCTGCAGCTTCTGACTCAGGAGCGGCCTGTGAAAAAAACTGCTGGTTTCCCATGGTTACTGCCTCCCCAAAATCCTGTTCAGACTAATTCAAATGCCCTCCTAATGCTCACAGACACTGTGCCAAGACAAAGAACAACTTACCCTCGGCACCAGAAAGGCTTGAATAATGAAGAAACAGTGTTGTGTTTTGGCCAGGAGGAGAGGGAGAGGAAATCAACCAAAAATGAGAAAAACAAATGGTTAAAATTGTGCTTTCTCTGTTGTTTTTGAGGTCTGTGGACAAAGCCCCTAAAAGCACAGTAGGATACTACTGAAGTAATATAAGGTTAAAAGCACAAGAGAAATGCATCTTATTTAAAAAATAGACAACTACTTGAAGATATCAAAATTCAGCCAAAGGTCTGCTTTGGAGGATGCAAACTTTGCTCTATCCTCTCATACTACTGTCTTATATCATCATTTCCCACCTACATGTATATCCCACATCTAAATCAGCCATTCACTGTGGGAGTGTGAATCCTGGGAAACACTAGAAATCACTACTGATGAGTAAGAAACACTACAGTTAGGTACCAAATTATAGTCTGATTCAAACCAAAATAAAGGCACATTTACCCCTTCATTCATTGCTTTCAGTCATGAAGCTGGAACAAAAACACAGGGAGTGAAAGTATTATATGTCATATTTTAACAAGTGACCATAATCCAGAAATTATGGGCCCTTGTGACCCCATTACATCACCAAGACATTATATTAATCACTAGAAATATCACAGTCCTTGCCAAAACATCACTTTGGTATTGATATAAAGTTGCTTTTGCTTTGACAGTAAATAATGTTTTTCCTTCTCTCCATAAACAGCGGCATAATTGACCAAGCTGCTCCAGGAATGCATAAAGCTCACTGCGCTCAGACTGTCATTGTAAAAACTGTCCCAAAGTCGAAAGCAGTGGTTTCCAAACTTTTTGGCCCAAAGCACATCTAAGACAAAAGGCATACCATGTTCATATCTATGCAAAAAAGCCTGTCCATATATACTAAATATGTACTATAAATATATATATACTATAAATATATATACATATATATATATGTATGTATGAAGATGAAATGATGAAGACATAATAAACATAAAATAAACATAAAATATGCCAAAACCACACCTAAACCCAACCACTGTTCGACAACATCTGCAGATGAGGGACACTGATCAAGTATCTCCAGACAAATATTAGTAATTTCAAATGTCTTTATGATTTTAACTTACCAAATAAAAAGTTAATTAAATTTCATTAAATTTTTTCATTATTTCCTTCCATTGAGCATTGCATCAGTTCTGTCAGAACATGGAGTCCAGATTGCTAACATGCCAGCATTCCATTGTTAAACAGCTGATCCAAAGCTAGCCCACCACTTCTGACAACCAGCTGATTGCCTTTAAGCTGCCATTGGCTAAATGCACTCAGACAGCCTCACTTAAACTGCTCTAGCCTGCCTACTCTTAACTGCTCCCGCTACAAGCTGCTTTGCAACTCTCCTCTACCCCAGCTCCTCCTTGATGCTGTTTTCTGACTTGATTATTGTTGGGTGACACTGATACTCCCTCTGGAGGCATTCTGCTGCTTCTCTCCCTGCCTCATGCTTTCCTTGTGGGCTGCAAGGAGGACAGGAACGTGTGCTGTTTTTGCTAAAATCTTGCACTATTGCCATGTGGAAAGGCAGGGACAGCCCCCATCAGAGCCAAACTTTCATATTAAGAATATGCAAATAAATGCAGTTAAAGCTAATTTAAGTAACTGCTTTGTGTCTTTTCCTGACAAAGTTGTCCTGACAGAATTGTTCTAATGTCAGATATCGAGGGAACTTTGACTTCTGTCCCAACTCTGAATGCGTCACTCTGTCTAAAGACACCTCTTCTTTCCTCTGTCTGTCAAAGATGTCAAAACTTCCTGTGAAAGAATTTGACAGCCTCCATTTTCTTTTTCAGAGCCATTATACTGTCATTCATCCTGCTGATCTGCAGCTTGACATGAGATCATAGAGACTAGAACCTCTCAGAGGATTAGACATTCATATCATGTGAAGTTCGTCTTCATGAGCAGTCAGTCCACGTAAGGTAACCTCATTAAACAGGAAGCTGTAATTCAGAGCAACTAACCATGAGACACGTCTCCCCAGAGCAGCAACATTATCCGTGTTCAGCAACACACTCTTAGAACAGTCTTACGTGTTGTCACCTGTGATGAGTGTGTTGGTACAAAAACGTGTGTACATGTGTGTTTTATTTCCTTCCCGCTGTGTTGTAGAGCTATATTCAGTATTCTGACTGCAGCTTTATCTGTCTGCTTCTCTTACAGCAGACAGCTCACCTCCTGAGGCTCTCACCTCGTCCCCATTCGACTCTCTACAGAAGCCCCTCAGCCTCATAGGTTTATTCAGCTCACAGACCCCTGCAGAGACAGCAGCAGGACATCCGGTAGAGGAACACAACTTAACAGAACTGCCAAGGTTTCATGATTCAGTGTCACATTTGAGGAGATGCTCTTTGGTTATATCTGTAGCTTGACCCTAACCCTAAGAGCTCTAAAGCATATCATGCCCGCTCCTTACTGTTTTGGACTTCATTCACTTTCCGACACAGTCAGGAGTGTGAAATGATGAGATTTTATTAATACTAATGCTATTTTTTGATTCTGCTCATTGATCCAATTCTATATTTTATTGATTCCAGTGGCGGTACTAGGGGTGGGGCCACAGGGGCCTTGGCCCATCTGAAATCTGATTGGCCCCCTGAGGTGCCCCTGCCCTGCCACTCATATGTCGTTATGCTGGAGAATGACATTATATTCAATATGTTTATCTGCTGGTTAAAGTAATATTTCACTGACGCATTCTCACAATATCAGAAATTATGTAAAAAAATATGTGCTGGATGTAAAACTGCAACCTCATTCATCATTAAAATCTAAGGATAGAATCAGACAGGTTTATGTTCTCTTATGCCCCATTTGCCCAATATCAAAAAAAGATTGGTTTTATTCTCAAATAGATGCAGAAAATACAGCCTGTATTAATACCTGTATGCACAATTACCGACAGTACTTTTGATTATGTGTAAAATAGCAACATAAATTAAGCTCCTTGCTGCATTAAATCCTTGATTGTCTGTACATTATTGCTTGTTTCTAAAAGTTTTATGCCAACTGAAGAGCACACAGAAAACTAGGCTTGACAAAGGTTCCTTGACAAAGGAACACTGTCTGTACTCCATTGGAATGCAATTTTAATTTATCAACAAATGTACTGTTACTAAACTCTGAAGACAAACTCAGTGAAGTGTGGGTTTTGATCTCACAGGTGTGTGTCCATCTTTCTAGTGTGCCCTCTGAATGGCAGGAATATTCTGTGAAAAAGACTTCAGAATCTAGATCTGGTTCTAGATGTTTTAAGGTGCAGCCTGATCTGTGTCCTCAACATTGAAACAAGCCGTATTTGCATCCCACCTCTCCTTATCTTTAGACAAACAAAAAGGTGCAAATAGGGGCACATGTTCATCTGCAATATAAACAGCAATAGTGCTGGGCATAAAAATGCAACTGTGTCAGGTAGGAAATAGGAAAGACATCTGCACTGCATGTCAAAACCCTCTGTGCCCATACTGTCTAAGGATCCTTAAATACAGTAACCAGTACTGTTTTGAGGAAGTGAGGAAGCCAGTAATGATCCTTCTGCAGGTTCACCTATGGAAACCTTGTTACTACTTTGTCTGTTGTCTCCAACACATGCTAGATACAGACCCACCTTTTCAAGTAGTCCCTATATTGATTTTTTTGTCTTAACTATGGTTTCATAGCTGTCATACCAGCACAGACTTCTTTACTGAAACAAAAACAAGTTAGGGGTAAAAACACTATTAATATCCATCACCACCGCTACATGGTTGAGCCTGATAGTGTATTTGAGTGCATCCACCCCACTTCTTAAGCAGCAGGAACTCAGAGCTTCAGTTTAAACTTCATCCATCAATAACAACCCACAGTCATTTTAAAGCAACATTTTGATGTTCTTTGTAAAACCCTTCAGATTTCACCACACTCATAGAGGTTACAAGTACACAGGCAGACAGATGAACATTTTGCAGTCTGGACATTTACACATTTCCAGTTTTGGCATTCAGCTCAGACAGTCTGAAGCCACATAGAGAGATACAAGGGTGCATGTGATGTGTTAAAAGGTCAAAACACAGAGAGAGACGCAGCGTGCAGCAACATCCCTCCCACTGACCTCTCAACACATCAAACATGAATGTCACTCCTTTGTTTCCTTCATCTCCTCCACTCTATTCTCTCCATTTTTATACCACTCCTCTGTCCCTGTGGATGATGGGATTTGCAGCGTGTGTCTGCGTGGGTTTCGTCTTCCACTGAAAAAAAGGCTAAGCCTTGCTGCTTTTACAGTATGAGGGGATAAACAGCAGCTCTGTTGTTCTGTGTGGGGTTTCTTTGTCACGGAGGAAAGAATCAGACTGTGAGGACAGCGGCTTCCTCTGTGACACAGATATAGCTGTCCTTGCATCCAGGCCACATCCATATAATACTTTTTCATTTCAAAATCTACATTGGTTCTTCATGACTCAATCTCACATAGTTCTCCGGCATCTAAGAGCTGTAATGTAAGCCTTCTCTGAAAGAGAACAATATAGTGCTTCGTAATACCAACCATATGTGTAGGATTTAAGCTATTATTCCACTAATGTGCAGCTGCCGAATCAGAGCCATGTGTAGTGTTTCCTCAGTGGGTGAGAGAATCAGTGCTTGTTTTGAAGTTGGGTTATATGAAGAACTTGACAATAGTCAGTGATGTGGCTGAAATGGCTTCCAGCAGTGCTGCCTCTCCAAGAAGAACAACCTGAGGCCACTGGTAAAGTACACTTCTGTTAGCTGGCACAGTTATGTAGCTTAATTGTGTGAGTTTTACATAAAAAAAACCCACGACACTTCGTTGAGTCCAATGTGTGATTGGCTGAAAATTTCGGAGCACTTTATTTTTCCTCCAGGAAGCCTCTGTGTTTGGCACTATGATGCAGCAAATGACTATATGACGAAACAGTCCGTAGGCACACCCTATACTGGTCACTACTAGTCAATCACAGGGTTGAAATAGTGAAATAACAACCACGCACACTAACACATATTGGCAGTTTAAAGTCATTTGTTTACACAGATAGCATGTTTTTTGGACTGTCAGAGGAAGCTGGAGTGCCCAAACAGAGCCCACGCATGCATGAGGAAAACACACAAACTCCATGCAAAGATGTCCCATTCAAGTTTGGGTGCAGGAATCTTCTTGCAATGAGGCAGCAGCCGTAACCCCAGCACCATGGAACGTAGACATAAATTGAACCATGTAACCCTCAGAGGTTTTAATCCCTCCCTTGACAATGCTCTATTTCACAAATTTGTTTACTTCTGAACAGGTGGGGCCACCTAAATTTTCCCCAATTTCCTTGGCATCATCTTGGCTGGTCCATGACGGGAAAGTGCCAGGACGTGCCCATTCTTGTGGCTGTAATGAGATCTCCTACGATGACATGATAAACATGTCACCCTTACCACCACTTGTGTTTAACAGGATGTATAAATTAACAATTTGATTAACATGGAAAATGCTATTATGTAGAGAAATTGAGAACAAAATCAAACAAAAAAGTAAAAAACCTTGTTTAGATTCCCAGTGGCTGGAAGTTGGCTGGTAATTTGCAGACGACTGGCTGGAACTTGGCTGGCATGTGGCTCTGAGGGGAAAATTGAAGCAGATGCATCTGTATGTTTGTTGGTAGTACCAGACATTTGACTTATCTGCTCATGTATTCAAACACAGATGAAGCATTGGACCTCACTACTTCAAGTCAATCCACAACTCATTTTGTTGGTCAATGAACTGGCTAGCTAGTGTCTTTAATCTGTTTTACAATCCAAAATGCAACCATACTTGTGGTGTTTGTATGCAATATGGAAGTGGTATTTTAGGGCATAAGGACAGCCCTGTGTTGTTGAGTGATTGGCCTGCAAAAGGGCTATAGTTGTGAAAACACCATCAACTGTCTAGGAATAGCATTGTAGAAACCTACATTATAATGCAAAATTTTGCAAGACCAAGATTCTACAGTGATGCCATCATCTCTACTGGATCACATTTACAGCACTTAGGGTGCTAAAATGATCAAGCCAACATCTCACAGGGAAACTGTTTACATGCTTATGCTTGAAAAATACACTCATCATTGTCACAGGCATGAATAAATTCAGCTTTCACTAAAAATGAAGAGCTGTTAATGTATTCTTAGTACCAACACAAAAGTTATTCTGCTATTTGCCATTTTGGGAACAACCAGACACAAACACTCATGATTCCTTCAGATCTTCAGTCTTCTATTAAATATAAATCCAACAAAAACTCCAAATCAACAGAATCTTTGTCAAGATGTAAACTTGAAAATATGATTCACTCTGATAAAAGCCTCTGTAAAAGCCTGCCATTTATAAAGTCCTTGTAGTGTTCAGAGCATCACAGAAGAGAGGATCTATTTTTTTTCTCTGGAGCATGCAGCTCACGTGTAGCACAGCCTCAGCACAGCGCGCAGTGAAGCATGCAAATACAACACGCCTTTATGTGGAGCTATTGCTTCTGCATGCACAGGTAATGTTAAAGTGCAGAGACAAATTGTACACCGAAAGATAGTGAACACACTGGAACATTACACGCTGCACATGAGTGAACCTCAGAGAGCATGAGCGGAGCATGAACGCATCCCGCTGTTCATGGGTGAATCATCTCAGCCGGGGAGGCTCAATGGAGCGAAGAAAATATAAACTACACATCACAGACTGTGGAGCATGGATTCACTTACTCCTCTATGTTTGTTAGTGTTCCTGTTCCTACTTCTATATCTCTTATGTCTTTCTTTTCTTTCCTTCAAGGGATTTTAACTTCTCAAAGACTCAAGACCACTGTGAGCCAAAATCTCTTGACTAAAGGTACTGCTACCATCAAAATGACTGCAATTCTACCAGTCACACTACTTCAAAAACCAAACTAGAAAGCACTCAGAGAGTGCAGACCTCCGCCAAGTGCCACAGTTCCCTCTATTTGTCATTTGCACCATAAATATTGGTCCCACATTTATTTTGACTACATTTTTAGATTCCTTGACCATGATAATGTACCATTGGCAACTGAATTCATAATGATATCAACATTAGTTCAGTAGTTATTCATGAAAATCGCATTTTCCGTAATGGCGGTTTTCTTCCGGATCTAGCTCCCTAGCTTTTGAAGATACAGCAAATCCATTGGCACCTGCCAAATTCCACAATGCCTTGGCTATTTAACGGTGTTTGTTGCGTGTTTATAGCTTCATTTGTTCTCTTCCTATGATGAAAATTCCAAAGGTTCCCTATTTTTTCATATTCTGGATCATAGTATCCAGAATTATTCCTTTATCCGGGTCAGTCTTTGATATACTGTAGAGCATGTTAGAAAGTTGTCCTGTATTTTTTCCCAAGTGCCCTGACCATTATTTGTGGAGTTATATGCAGAAATGTCGAAAATGGCCCTATCTCCCAATGTTAAAGAATCCTTTAAAAAATTCATGGATCCAGACGGAGATCCGGATCGCTTCCAAAATTTAGTCATTTGTTCCTTATCCCAATCCGGACATTCCCTGAAAACTTCATCAATATCCGTCCATAACTTTTTGCGTAATGTTGCTAAATAACTAACAGACAGACAAACAAACAAACCCTCCCAAAAACATAACCTCCTCGGTGGAGGTAACTAGCTCTTTTTATTTAATTCAAACTTTATATGTAGGGATTCATGCCTTTATTGTTGAGATGGACCTGTGACGAGCTTAAAGTTAGGGAGGAGTGGAAAACCTTATGCAAGAAGGGAGCCATAGACAGGACTTGAACCTGTATTGCCCATTCCAAGGACAGCAGTCTCGCATACTGGACATTCAGACATAACATCACCCTCTGCCTCCCGCCTTTGTCTCTGACCAACCTCTGCACTTGCACTGTCCAGCAATCATATACCTCACAGACTGACAAAAAGCTCCAGGGGGTAGTTCAAGTGTTTTCTTTGCACCCAGACAGCCACTCCATTTATTTTTCTATTTGTGACCGTCTCTCTCTTTCTCATGCTCTCCCCATCTCTGTCTGTAGCTGATGATTCCTCCAGAGAGGACCCACTGAAGCAGAATGAATCTCCTCTCCCTGCCCTCCGTCCCCCCTGACTCTGACTGCACACGCTCAGATGTGACATCACTTCGCAGATGTCATCAAGGGGCAATTACATAATGCACACACATACACAAACACATAAACACACGAACACCTTAGCTGAGTTTAGCATATTACGACAAACAGGACAACTAGAAGTCAAACATAACAAACAAGGCTCATTACATTTTTACGGCATTAGCAAGTCCTTTTAGAGGCCCAACCATTTCTGCGGGCAGCCCTGGTGAAATCCTCAACTGCACAGCTTCAACGCCCAAGTAAAAACAGTTTCACAGTGCTGGCTTGTAGTCACGTCAGCCATGGTCTTAATTGTGCATTCCAAAACTCCTTCTCAGAACCACTACCAGAACAATTTTAATACCTTAATAATAATAAATGTCTGCATTATTGCGTTGGCTGAAAGAGGTGATGGGGAGGATGGGAGGGGTTATCTGTAATCAGGGTGACTTTCTTGGTCATCTTTCCTGAGCATCTCACAAGTGTTTCATCTTCCAGTTGTGGCTGACAGATGACCACAGGCAAAGTGTAGAAGATAATTCAATATTTATCAAGGTTCAAGGATGGTATAACTAGCACTTAATCAGTATCACCAAAGACATGACTCCAACAAGTAGTGTAAAAATACACTGAAATGCAATATACAATCATGACAACTGTGAATCACTGAAACAATTAGCTTTGACATACTATGCTCAAAATAAAAAGGCAGCTTCCAAGCAGGACGAGGTTAATTGCGGGCAAATTTTGTATGCCAGTTTCATCGACTACTGTAGCTAATGTTATCCTTTGAAATAATAATCATACCATGGTTCTAAGGCTTAACAACCAAAACCCCCCTTTCTGAATTGAATTGAGTCAGGATGCTTATTTACTTGTTCATTTAAGAGACTGATGGAAACAAGACACTTAGATGAATGAGATTAAATCAAATTCCTCAACAATGTCCTTGGCTTTTGTTTCTTGCCTTATCTACAGCAGCATGACCGTGGCAGCTTTATGTTCCCTCTCTTGTTTTCTTTGCAATCTCTTTCATTGAGTTTTCTTTAACACAACAAACAAAAAAGCCCTACTTTGTTTTCTCTGATTAGTGTTTTGTTGCAGCAGGATTATATCTGCACCATGAAAAATGAAAGCAGTGAGCACTGCCTGTGCAGTACTTATGTAACAATGTTACTATTTCTTGCTAACACAATAAGCAAAAGCAAAAGTAAAAAGAGGGCGCAACTAAACTGGTCTCCAAATATATGCACACACATATGATAACAGAGCTTTGCAAATAAATGTTAGAGAATGCAAAAGCAAGTGGATTTAGGCAGATTTCACGGAGAGGAATTGAATGCAGTGTTGTAAACACTGGAGAGAGAGAGAGGAAAGGTCACTGATGTTACCTTGAGACAAAGCTTTCCATGTTTGGGTCTCAAAGTTCAGGGTTCAGTCAGATTTTGAACATTTTCAACATTTTCACTAAGTAGTACAGGTACAAGGCAAGTACAAGGAATGTTTAGATCCACTTACTTCTCCAAGAAAACAAATGATTCATGTGGCCATTGTTGCTTGCATTTCCAACATAGTTGTAGGAAAGTCCTTGGATATTTAAACAAACCAAAACTAGAGAAGCACTCAGAGAGCGCAGACCTCCGCCAAGCAGCTTCAGTCCACTTTGGCGAAAATGGTCCTATCTCGCAATGTTAAAGAATCCTTTGAAAAATTCCTGGATCTGGATGGTGATCCAGATCAGTCCCAAAATCCAATAATTTCTTCCTTATCCCATTCCACACATTTCCTGAAAATTTCATCCAAATCCGTCCATAACTTTTCAAGTTATCTTGAACACAAACAGACAGACAGAGTAACCAACGCCGGCAAAAACATAACCTCCTTGGCGGAGGTAATGAGGAGAAGCAATAAAAAGTAACTGCACTGCACCACCAGCCCAGTAGGGGGCAGCGATGAGAAGATATGACCAAGTAATCTATAATGCCTCTGAAATTCCCTCTTCAGTTGGATACCTAATGCAAAAAAAGTGACCTTGAACTAATCCTGACCAGCGACCAGTCCAGGGTGTCCCCTTCCTTTACCCGGTGACAGCTAGGGTAGGCACCAGCCCACCATCATCCTAAGTAGAATACACTGGAAAGCTAATGGAAAATAGATTGCTTTTTGCAAAACAAAATACACGCTGCTAAAACAACTGGAACAGATCAGAGATCACAAACCTCCACCAATGCATATATTAGCTGAGTTATTAGCAAAAGTGTGGAAAACTTCCTAATATTAACCTAGAAAAATCCTGGACTTGTTTTAAATTCACAAAAATCTAACACCTTCTTCCTTGTGCCATGACCAACATTACCAGTGGAGTTAAACCAAATCCATTAAAAACGTTTGGAATTTTTCCTGCACACAAACAAACAAAAATCAAACACACAAATGGCAGCAAAAGCATAACCTTCTTGGCTGAGCTAATATCCCTCAACAAGATGAATGTAAAATAATTAAGTGTCTGCAAAACATTTCACTCTCTATAGAATAAATCATCTCGTTCAAAATAATTCAGCCTCTGCTAGAATAATTACATCCTGCAAATCAAATTGCCCTTGGGAAAATTATTAGTCCTCTGCTGAGAGATTACTCTCTGCAAAATATTTCACATCCTGTAATATAAAGTTCCAGCTAGGGCTGCACGACATGGGAAAATGTTTATTCTCCATCAATGTGATTGATACTGTGATTACAATTACTAAGTATGATTACTTATAGATTTGAAAATTAATTTAGTGCAAACATTTTACATCTTTAAATACTGTATATTATGTTGCTTTGAGGGGAGGCTATATATCAGTAACAAATTCTGTAAATGATGTGGACTTTGCAGGAAAATGTTGAAAATATTTTGATATTCATCTTTCTACATGAAAAATGTGTACTGATCTGGTATACTGGCACGAAAACCCTAAATGCAGAGAAAAACAGAGAGAGACGAAGAGGCAGAAAAGGAGGTCTGAAATCACACATAGTAAAATCTGTTTTCATGTATTCATACGACTGAGCAAAAGGTTTGGTATGAGCTAAAGCTCCTCGCAATATGAATTGGGACAAAATAACCACTAGTTAAAAAAGCTATAGCATCAATTCTGTTCTCATTTTGCTTCCAGTGAGTTGACGTTTCATTCTTACCAGCAATCCCCCAAATATCTGTTACATATTATATCCCTGCTTCACTTAAAAGTACATTTACCACAAAATGAGAAAAAAAACAGGCCGCTTAGTTAGTGGCTAATTCAGCCCCATTAGCACAAGCTAAGAGGATAAAGGTCTCTTTTTAACAGCTTTTCTCCACCTTTTGTATCTAAAGGAGAGACTTAAATACACAAAAAAACCCTTTTGGACACTGGTTAGTTGACGGTCTATTTCAATTCCAGGTTGTCACCAAAGAAGACAAAAGAATTAAGCATTGTGCATACACGGCTTATCAAAAACGTTCAGCGCTGCAGGTCCCACCCCCAAAGTTCCTGGTCATTTGAAAAGTACAAGCGGGAACCAGGGTTGGAAAAATACCCTGAAACTAATTTTAGATCCATGTCTCTGCTATTGAAATGCACAAAATTGCATACAAAGGCTCCTGGTTCTTCTGGGGAGTGCTTGCTGTTAAAAAAGTACCCAATACTGCAGATGACTCAATCTGTGTCTGATTAAGAACGACGAAAAAATGGTTCAAAAGTGGTGGCATACTCCTCATTTTACCCTGAACATTTGAATAAAAGCAGCTTTTAACTAAGTGAGAGCCTTCACTTTAAAAGGCCGGTGCGTGCACACAGACCGAACTGTCTGTTTAACTATTAATGAGAGATTCTGGCCGGCTCTGAGATTTGTGTCCACCATCATTATGCATGATCACAGGAAGCAGCTCCAAAGTGCCCCCCTGTTGTGCACCAGTTTTTTTCGATGCACGGTTGCCATGGAGACCCCATTGGTATATAAGGCTGCCACATTGTAATGTGTGGCTTCAATGTGAAATGGCGTTATGGCCGGGTACATTATGTATTTGAAGGGCTTTTAACTGGAAATGACTCCAAATTGAAAAGTGTTGGAGCCTGTTCAGAGCTGGAATCAGACTGTGTGAGGTATATGATGAAGCATCCTCTGATAAAAATAAGGACATGTTGCTTTACGTAACAGCGATGATCTAAATTCAGGCAGGGGAATGGGACTTCTGAAATGAACATATACTGTAAGTTCTTACAGACTACATTCATATAAAATGAACAACAGAAGGGAACACGAGATGTGTTGTGTTTTATCTTTATGTTCTAGGGACTAATTGGTTTCTTATATAACCAATATTTTATAACATGTTCTGTAACTGGGCCAGTGCTCACTACAATAAATGAACATGAACACCTATGAATGCTCTTTCTAAGTTCCTGAGAGCTAACAGTATGACAAGTACTAAAAAATGTTGTATACGATCTTAATTGATGACTGTCCTTTAGTAGAAAGTATTATTCTTTCAATCCTAGAGATATTAGGATCAGGTGACAATGAGGTGTTTTTCTTAATCTCTTACTTGAAAATAACAAAACAGATCATTTCTTGGTTGTTGCACAATCTGATTAAAGGCCATCAGGACTCCACCTTCAAGCAGGTCTCCTAGACAGGAGGTACCCTGTGATTTCCGATATTAAAAACTCAAGTCTACAGTACCTGGGAGAAAATCAGATTTATCAACAATGGGGGTAAGATGGGATGTTAACCTACATCTTCCCTCTATGCGTTGAGGTACCATCCAGGCCTGAATATTGCTGTTGTTTTAGACATTGAGGTCTACATGTCAAGCCAAACAGAAGAGGCACAGTTGTTGACCCATTCAGGACACACTGTGCACATGCACTTAATTGGTATTTTCTGGGGTCTGGAAGATCTACACCCCCCAGATCAGTTGGAGGTTGTAAAGTTGTGATTTTTACAATTACTTTTTACTAAACTCTCAGTTCAGTGTTTTATGCCTCTTAAAAGAAATTACCCTTTAACTCCCAGATCAACTGCTTGGTAGACCAAACTTTGAGTAACTGCATTTATTCATAAATTCATCAAACCTTTTAAACCTGATTAGGCCATCTTTATTTCATCGGGGTTAAACATAATGTTAGAAAAAAAAAAAGTTGTTCCTTTTTTTTTTTTTTTTTTAAAGGTAATAGATTTTTAAATCTCCATCCACCCATAAATGTAAAAATCCCTCATTCTAACAAAATGTTTTAAGGTGAGATGACAGACCTTACTCAACAGATTAATGTAAACCAACAGAACTAATGTAATTTCAATTAGAGAAAAAAAAAAGTCAGATTAATGTCTTATTTACTTCTTATTAAAGAGGGAAATTTCTCATATAGATAAGCCTAGCATTATAATAAAACCAGCCATAAAATCTAAAAATGGCTTATATGACATTAATATGAAATCCAAAAAGTTAAAAGTGTTTCTCAAAAAAGGACATTTTACTTGATTTTTGTTCTCTTTTCACTTTTACAATGGAACCACTTCTTCAACTATATACTCCATGATTTATAAATATTTAACGTGTAAAAAAAATGAATTGATGCATCAGTGCCTCAATTTGTCTAAAACAACATTTTCATGGCTTTTTTTTTGTGTGAGTTAAGGGATTCAAATGATCTGTTTTTTACTCCCTGGGGTTTAAAACGAAATAGCCATACAGCCTCCACCTACAAGTTTGCTCAGCAGCCTGTAACCCCCTCCTCCCCCTCCCATCAGACATCAGTTGGGCAGCCAATCAGAACAGAGCTCATTATCATAGCCACCTGCTCTCTCAGATCTGAGTGTTTCCAAAGGGGAGGGAAAAAGAATGCATTTGATCCTCTCCAGTGACAAAACATTTCATTTTTTTATCGAACTTGACTCAAATCCTTACTTATCATACACCAAAGACATAACGTCACAGTCAAACACAACAGGGTATGAGACCTTAAAAGGCTTCCTCTGTCTGAATATTAATGTGACAAATCAAATGAAATTCACCTTTTCTGATGATCTCTCTTCTTCCAAAAGAAGTTCA
Source organism: Cetoscarus ocellatus (assembly GCA_037902135.1). NCBI lineage: Eukaryota > Metazoa > Chordata > Actinopteri > Labriformes > Labridae > Cetoscarus > Cetoscarus ocellatus. The sequence continues at coordinate 18,102 of JBAMNC010001211.1, forward strand.
TGTGAATGTGTGAATGTCCGTTTGTGTGTCTTATCTTGTAGTCCTGGATTCTCTGTAATTGGGGAACACTGATCCAGACCTGATGTCCTAAATATTGGATGAGCTCATCTGTGAGCAAGAAGAGGCAGAGAAACGGCCAAATGTAGAAACTAGAGCAAATGCTGTCACACAACGTGCAAACACTCACACTCCCACCCACACTTACAGGAACTACAGAGAGAATCTCTTTTCATGCTCAGTCTATCTCACACCGACAAACATATAGTAATGCTGTATTGCTTTTTACAGATTACACATTGAGCACAGAAGGCTTAAGGAAAGATAAGATAAACACAGTCAGGGTGTCTCCTCACCCCACATCACAACATCAGACTCCTCCAGCTGAAACAGCTTCACGTGTGGTGAGTTCCAGCTCACGTGCAAATTATGATGTAGCCAGTTTGAGGGATAGAGAGAGAGAGAAACACGAGGGGAATAAGAAAGACCTGTTTTCTTCCCTCACTCAGGCTTTGAATGGTCAACGAGAGAAGGGCTGAATTAACCTATAATGAATAACACAAGTTATTTGGTGGGGAGTGTTGCCACGGAAACACTCAAAAGAAAAATCAATGTGTCAGAGCTACTGTGCAAAGCAAACACTGGATTATTAACTGAGTGATGTCATGAAAGTCCTTGTAAAAAGTTCTTTAAACATGTTAAAAAATGTTCAAGGTTAGAGAAGGCATCTCGGGACAGATCTGTCAACCATAATGTCCTCCGGGATGGGGTGAAAAAAGGACTGCGTATGATTCCGATTCCAGTGCTAGGGTGACAGTATATTGCAAAACACTGTGATACTGTAGGTGCAGCAGTGGCAGTTCTAGGGGCGGGGCCACAGGGGCATTGGCCCCAGCTGAAATTTGATTGGCCCCCTTAAGTTTCCCTGTCCTGTCACTCATCTGCTGTTTTGCTAGAGAGTGACAATCAGATTATAGCTGAATGCAACTCCATGCCCAATCATTGGTGGCAGTAGTGAGCCAAACTGGCAGGTCCAACCTCCATAAAGCTGTCAGAAGATATCATTTGAATGGACCGAAAATGTAAGATATAAAGTGCACATTTTTGAATACAAAATTGTGAAACATGTTAAGAATACCATTTTATTTCCTTTGAAGTTGCTCACATCATCAAATGTGAAATTGAAATTGAGTTTTACTGTCTCCACTTTTTTCATTAAAATGTTTGAAAAAGGAGTGACTGGGTGTGCTTTATGATAAATGTGACTGCATGCATGTTGGACAAATACTTGGCCCCTCAGTAAGAAATGTGGGCCTTTGATGGCCCCTTACTTAGAAAAATCCTAGATCTGCACTGAGGTGCAGAAATGTTACAATCATGCTTTTTTACATAATGGTTTATCTTTTGTAGGAATGGAAATTAAGAACCACTTTCTGTTGAGAAACAACAACAATTTCCTCTAGGAATCGATATCACTATTCTTTTTGCTAATCAATTTCCTTTTAAATTGTAAATGCAAAAATGTAAATCAAGGATGTCACTGGCATCATGTACTGATATGTTCTGGCTTACATCTGCCCCTGGATACCCCCCCCAGGGACAAAGCTTGCAAGTTCATTTATTGGTAATCATATTTACAAGTGGCATGGGCCTCTAGTAACCCCATTTTAAAAATCCCGAACAAACCCTTTCAGGGCACTTCTGTATCAGCCACACACCTGAACAGACATCCACTTCATCAGTAGCTGACAGGTACACCAAATATTGCACTTATATATGGTACCTCATAAATCAACTTGAAAACATTAAATTGGTTTCAGTTTGCAGGATGTTTGAATTTTGTTGGGAGTGTGATATATGCCCCAACTGATCAATGAAGCAATAACACCTTCATGTTTCTGTCTCAACAGGAGCAGCTTGAGATCTGATCTGAGGTCTGCTCCCTTCTGTCACTATCAGGCTGATATCCTCTGTCTCTCCTCTTCACTCTCATCACTCAGCTGACATTACTCATCCGGCTCACTTTCTCTCTTGCTGCAGCAGGGCACACTGGCCCTCTAAGCCAATTGCCCCATTTCTCTGCCAGGATAGCATGGCCAGCGATGAATCTGTCTAAATCAGAGGCTTAACAGCCGTGCTGTGATACTGTGGAGGCAGAGAGCGTCTTCAGAGTGCGCTCTGTGGACGGAGGCATAGAGGGACCAGAGGGAAGATGGTGATAGTAAAAGGGCAAGGCCAAGAAAGAGAGGAGCGGGCTAAAGAACAAAATATATACTGTACCGGGGATGGCAAGGGGGAAAAGGCAAGAGAGGGTTCATGAAATGGATGCCAAAAATGAAAAATCAGGATGAACAGTATGATGCATATAAGGCCTTGTTTGCACTCAGTGATCCCCTGAAAACAGTGGGGGCGCACTACCTTAACAACCACAAATGATGTAGAAAACTTGGGGGTGTGACTTTTTTCAAAACATAAACATGCAGACATCATCTTCCCTCTGAGCAGTGAAGTGTAAACAACACGGTTAGCACATGGAAGTTTATGTGGATGGGTGTTGAGGTGGGATTGCTGATCAAAGTGTTAAATCAATATAGTTTATGCTGACGATGATTCAAAAACAGTTAATGCCAGGCAAGGCTCACTGATGTGCCTTTAGGTGTCCAGGTGGGGAATTTGTGCAACCATATGTTATTGCTTCAGCTATTAAGCAACTAATGACTGAGATTTAAAATCTACTCTGTAAGCACTTTTTATGCCCTAACTTCTATAAATCTGCAAATTTTCTATCTTAAAAACCCTAAAAAGCCTTTAATGGGTGAAGAGACACATTAGCTCTGCAAGGTCCAAGCATATCAGCATTGTGTATCAAATTAAAGCAAAATGTTTTCACCAGAAGCTGTAGAAGTGCAACATTAGAAATAAAGAGTATTGGTGAAAAATACAATAAAAATCATTTGTTAATATTTCATGATAAATACAGCAGTTTCAGTTTTGTTGTGCTACAGTGGATAGAAATAACTATATACATACAATATATACAGACTGATGGATGCTGTCAATATGAGAGGCTTTTTGCATGGTTATGATGTGCCATAAGATTTTTGCTTGATTTTAGCCAGGCCAAGAACAAAAACATTTAGAAAACCAGTACTGACCATCTGCAGACACGTGACTAACTTGAAATCATTTAGTTCTGTGGACGGCAAAAGTACCTCTGTTGTCAATGCATTTTAGCTGATAATTACGGCAGAGATGCATTTGTTTAGCAAGTAATGTAACAGAAAGTATCATTAATATAGAAAAACTAGAAAAGCACTCGGAGAGCGCAGACCTCCACCAAGCAGCTCAGTTGTAGCAGTTGCTTTTCCACAACTCCTGTAAAAGACACAATTCTGGATCACCACGCACTCCAATTGGACGGCAGAGTCTCCGCTCATGTCTGTTCATGCGGAGAAGTCCTCTGCTAGCATTGCAAGGGAAGCTGGGTAATGTAGTGACATAGGCTTGAAAAACGTTGACGTCAATTTGCAAATAAACTACAATGCCCATAATGACGTGAAGGGGGCGTACCCTCACAGCAGCCGAGGAGAAATGAATGGGATTTGCCATTATAAACTTCAAAGTTTTTTATGACATCAATCTGGATCAGATCCAGACGAAATTTACCTTGATGATAGGGTTATATTATATATATATATTATCCTGTAAATTTTGAAGCGAATCCATCATGTGATGTCAGGGATATGACTTTTTAAAATACGGCCCAATGTTATGTTGTGCGATTTTCTGAAAATTTGGGGAATTTTCTCCATCCAGACAAATATGCAGATCATCACCAAAATGTAATGGCTTCTTCCTTGGACCAAACCACACCTCTGGTTAAATTTTCATGTAAATCCATCCAGTAGTTTTTGCGTCATCTTGCTAACAGACAAACAAACAAACAAGTAAACAAACAGACCCTGGCGAAAACATAACCTCCTTGGCGGAGGTAAAAATGTTACTGAGTTGTCAAAGGAGTCTGGTCACCTTAAGAAGACTCACAAACAGAAAAATGGGCACAGACAGGGCTGAAATAGCTGCTGCACAGCAGTCAGACAGTATGTGGATCAGCTGTTTACAGGGAAACTCAAAAGGAGAAAAAAAAAACACTTCCCAGCAAGATAATTTGGTGATCTTTCCAGGGACTATGACTGCTGTTTTGGAGTACAAGGAGTATTTATGATGATGGAGACTTAGCAGGTTTGAATGATAAATGGCAGAAACCTCAATGTGAACTGGAAGACAAGAGAACATCCAGGTAACCTGTTGATGCAGGTGTATAAATTTTGGGCTTTTGTTGTCAAATTAAGTGAAATAGTAGTGTATGTTGGTAAAAACACGTCAGGATGATTCAGGATGTTTTAGGATCAGAGGATCATGCGTTGATGTGTGTAAATCTGCAGCCTGTGTCACTCGTCATGCAAATCCTCCTTGCTGTAATGAACACTCTTCCACCCCAATGCTATTTACTGCTGCTGTGCTGTTCAATAAAGGCACAAAAAGTCCCGAAAGCAAATCATTTTTTTGATCAAAATTGATTATTTTGCCGTATAACACAGCACTATTGTCTGTCCAAGCTACAGTCCACCTATCTATTAGACCCTTTTTCTCAAGTCCCATGAATATCAACAACTGTGCAAACATCGCAAAGAGAAGTAGACGTCTCTCTAACAGTTATTCACTCTCAACTGAATCAATACATCATTAATGCCTCAAATGAGAGGCTAAAACAGAACCAGGAAATAAAATGATTCCCTGTAGACACTCATAATTACACAGGCAGCAGAGTAATAAAAGAAAGAAAATAGCTCAATGACATCCGCAGAGCAGGTAGTTTTATTTTGAGGCTCTCTATTTGGTCTCTTTAACTGTCAGCCATGAAAACTGAGCACTCTGAGATGGCTGGTTTTCAGTCTGGATGTTTTATTTTTGAGCACATTTGTACTGAGGGAGAAATATTTGATTCATAAAGAGCCGTGATCTGAATTTTGATCTGATGGTGGATGATAACACAAAATTATTATGATAATTGAATCAGGGTTTGAGATATAGATGGAGTCTTCTAGGATGGCTTATTCTGCTGATCTGCTGTTGGTGCAGAGCCAAGAAATGCAGCAATGCACCAGGAGAAGTCCAAGAAGATGGCTGCAGCTCACAAAGATGGATGAAAGAAATGCAATTTCTTTGTGCTGAAGTGATGCACAGAAGAAGTGTTGCTTCCATCACTAAAAAAATGTCTCCATTACTGTCCTTAATTTTACCTGCTGTGGCATTAATTGCAAAAGTATTATCAAGATAAAAGAAGAGTGCTTTTGTTTGGTTATTTGACTACTCACAACTAGAAAATCTCCTTCTTGGCAATTGGTACTTCCTTCCAGCAGATACAGTAAAAAGTAAAGTAGAAACAACAGTTTTTACAGTTTTTCATCAACAAGCTGTCCCAGGGCCACATCAGGCCCCCCACATTTTAAAAAGATTTTTTTTGATAAATGCTTGAGATGATGTCAATGGTGAACACAAGCATTAAAGATATAAACTTTTTCCCTACAACATAGGAATCTGGAATTGTCCAGCTTGTAAATTTGAAAGCACACAAAAAATGTTGATAATAAAGTGTCACCAAGGACTGCAAGAACAGCTAAGGATCATTTCTGATCATCTTTTTTAAACAAATGATTACATACATACTCACAGCAATGAGCTACAATTTGATCAGGTCGAGTACACTATCAGTCATAGAACTGACATGTTGAGACAAACATTTGCCCTCACAGACAACTTTGAGCCACCAGCCAGTCCAACAACATTTTTCTGGCCTGTGGGTGGAGATGGAGGCATAGAGATCCCATCAAGGGTGAGAGGATAGACAAATGCACTGATTATAAATGAGAAATAAATGGGTCCCAGACCAGCATCATGAAATAACTCTAATTCCAAGGTTCTTTCCCACTTTTCCTCGGTTCTCTTTAAGAGCTCACTGCATTGTTCCCTGCGGGATCTGTCCATGGTGCTGAAACATCCTCACAGCAGCTTTATTATACAAGAAAGCTCACATCCTCTCCTTTTCTAAATCTATTTGAGCTGCCACAGAGGACAAAAGTCCCATTAAAGCCTGCAGAGTATTTCATCAACAACATAACAATCTCTGTGATAAAACACAACCTCGGCTGTGAAGTTTAGGTGCCCTCATCAGGAGCTGCAGACCTGCAGGACAGAGGAGATCCAAACATGTGACTGCTGTCAAACTCCATCATCCAGCCCATTAGTCAGAGTGACAGCAGGCCAAGGAAGAGACAGGCAGGAGTAAACCTTGCTCAAGGGCACCACTACAGAGATCTTGCTTCAAAAATGAGAGTCACAGAAAAACCTGAAACCTTTTGTCAAAGTTTAATTGTTTTATTACAGACTATCAGTGGAAAGATGAGTATAAAAGAGAGAAGTTTGACTTGAAATCTTTAAAAACTTGTAAGGAAGCTAAAGTGTTGGCAGACTATTACCTTGATCAAGGTATTACATGATGAGGATTGTGCAGTTTGACACCTTTATAAACATCAGAATCAGCACAAGAATATAAGTGTTAGTTCAAAAGGTGCAGCATGTTGAGGGGATTTGAGGCAACCCTGTTTATGTCTTTTTTGTTCAGAAAACCCACATTTTCAACAAATGTTGTTTTGTAAAGAACAACCAAATTTTTAGACTTAAGGTCTTCCTCCTTAAAAGAAAGTTTTCTTATCTGATTATAATTGCTGCCATTATATATATATATATATATATATATATATAATGGGAAAACCATTGTCCAGATGTAATCCAAAATAATTACTGATTATTTTTGTCTATTACAAGAAGCTTACAAAAACTGAAACCTGATGTCAACCCACAGATAAATTTTGTCAGGACAAATCTGAAATCTGCTTAATTCATGTTCAAATTGGTGAATTTTGTATCAGATATGGGTGAAATATAGGTACTACAAAATTCCATTGCTTCTTGTGAGTATTTGTCCATAACTGCTCACAGCCAGACTGAATGAAATGTATCTGTTTCAGTGTTTTACATAGCTGGTGACTCACAAACCTTCTATGATGGCACAGCAATTTCAACAATGTGAAATGCTCCAAGGGCAGAAACCTCTACAGAGGCATTTCTGACATTATTTGCTGAGTTATAATTGAAAATGAAAACTGTCCTGTTGGGCAATGTTATCAAATCATTTTAAGAAGTTCCTGGATCCCATCTGGATTTACACCCCCCACCAAAATCAAAGCCCTTCTCCCTTGGGCCATGACCAACATTCTGTGAAAATCCATTAAGAACTTTTTGAGTTATCTTGCTCACAGATGGACGGACAGACTTACAGTGAGTTTGATGGACTGAGGGACAAACAATGATACTGACAGATCAAGCCATGAAGTAAAAAAGACAAAGAAAGAGTGAGCTTGAAGATGGATTGTAACAATAATTCAATATGCCTATACTCATGGGAGAGAACAAAGGTAGAAATATTAAAAGTGTAGCAGAGTGTACATCTCTTATCAACAATTTAATCATTGCAGATATTGATGAAACATTCAGCTGTAGAGATATCAGTCATCATTGTCAATTGTTGAGCAGATTAACCAGGTGCATTAATGATTGACTTACAATTTCCACTTAGACCATCAGGGAAGCATCTCTAGAAATGCAAACAGTTTGTAAACAACAAGCTGTAGACATGATCATAGTAATATTAGTATAAAATTGTGTATTAATGAGCAGCATTTCACCAAGTGGTCTTGTTTGGTTCAGTACATTCCAGCACTGTTTGATACAGTGACCCTAAATCTTTGCTGGCTGTACCTTTATTTTAGGGATGTAAAATGGACAAAGCCAGTCATGCCAGCCATGGTGTTGCAGTGTTACACAGTGCAGCATTCTGCGGAAAGAACAACAGTGGAGGGCATACAGATGTTTGAGATCTTTTCTTCTTGACATGTGGCTGTGAATCAAACCAAGAAATCAACCTTCTGTTTAAGAGATGGATGTAGGGCACCAAGAGAAAATTTAAGAAAGGTCAAGAAGATTGGTGAAACAGTCTTGGAAATTTGACTCAGGAAATTATGACTCTTTATAACCTTTGTGTTAGCTCCCACCCTCTAGGGTTGGATTGATCCCCTGGGCAACAAGGGTGCCAAAAAGTTGAACAGTACAGAATAGTTATCAAGGTACCTTTTCCAACAGTTAGCAGTAGAAGCATCAATATGTGACAAATGAAACCAAACTGAACTAAGTGAAAAGATACCATCACAAAGCTTTGTCAGTCTATATGGTTCTCTGGCATCTCACAACACTTCCACCACAATAAAGGCAAAGATTTTACAAGACATTCTGCTCACAGCTATTGCATATTGAACTTCAACGGGCACCAGAGTGCACCAAATCAAATCCCTACATATTTTGCTTTAAATGAGCGTGATCAATATTTCTTAGCAGCTCACAGACTCTGAATGACAGACGCAAAGTGTTGAGCTACTCTGTTGTGAAAGCTCATCAATATATAGACATAATCTTTGTGTTTGTGTGTCTGTTCCTCTGCTGTAACCTGAGCATGACTATGACATTTTTCTTTTTACCCAGCGAGTCATAGCAATCACAGCAAAGAGAATTTAATTTCTACCAGGGCGGGGATGAAAAAGTGGGTGTCTGTTTGTTTCTGCTGACAGAAAAAAAATATTTTTTAGGGATTCAATCAGAGGCTATTATTTTTGATATTGCTTCCACACTAAAACATGAACACACACAGAAGCTCTCTCAGGGCACAGAAGCTATTAGCAATCAGAGGCCTGTCTGCAGCAGCCTCACTTAAGACACTCTGAGCCTTTCAATACCGGAGTGATTATGCTCTGAACTAGCCTTTCTAAACAGGAAGCACTGCAGAAAGAAAACAAATACTGTACGCGGATATTCACAACTAAAAAGGCAAATTGTGCAGAATGTTTGCACTGAAATGTCTGAATCAATTTCAAAAAGACTGAGCCTACACTTATTTCACCTCAAATAACAGTTTTCAGAGAAATCTTTAACTCTTATAGCTACCAAAATGCAATTTCTTTCTGACTTCAGTGACAACGCCATCATGACAAGAGCAACATGTTTACTGTTTTCATGAAATTAGGACTGTCAAGATATCAAAATTTAACCTCAAGATTATGATGGCGAGAACTATCACGACAACACTATTATTGCAATATTTATTTTTAAAAGATAGAAAAACATCAATTCTGTATGTCAACTTCATCTACAGCCTTATGTTTGTCTCTGCTTTGACAAAATACTCTTAAAAAGTCTATCTGGATGTAAAGAGACTGTCTGCATCTCTAAGTGAACAAAAAATGTAAAGAGACCTAATAATTATATTTGCTAAATAATAAAGAAAGCAACCAAATGGTAGTGTGAAGTGATATGACCTAAATATCATAAGACAGGTTTATTTTTCATTTACTCAGTCATTAATTTCTCCAGTCTTGTATTTTATTTCATGCATCAGAAGAACATCTCATTCTATTATTCAGCCAAGGAGGTTATGTTTTTGACAGCTTGTTAGTTTCCTTGTTTGTGAACAGGATAACTCCAAAACTAATCAGTGGATTTGGATGAGATTTTCAGGAAGTGTTGGTTGTGACACAAGGAAGAAGTAATTAAATGTTGGTGCTGATCCAAATCTGGATGCAGATCCAGGAGTTTTTTTTTTTTTTTTTTTTTTTTTTTTTTACATTGATTTAAATTGCAAGACACGGCAGTTTTCCACATTTTTGAATTAAAAAAAAAGGATTTTTATGACATTTCCAGGAAATGGTGGTCAAGGCATACAAAATATTACATGATTTTGGTGGTGATCCAACATTGGATGCAGGTCTAGGAATGATTTCAAAGGATTTCTTAACAGTGCAAGATCAGGCAGTTTTCCTGATTTTCACTAATAACTCAGAAAGTTCTCAATTGATATTTTTTTTCAGGGAATGTTGGTCAGAGTGCAAGGAAGAAGTGAGTTGATTTTGTTTGGGATCCGCATGTGGGTGAAGGAATTTACTTACAGAGAGATATCGGGAAGTTTTAAGCTGCTACACATAATTTTGTATGTCGGCAGTTCCATTCTCTAAAACTAAAAAAAAAAAAAAAAAAAAAAAAGTCCTTTATGCATCTTTGCAAGGACACATGAAGGAGTGCATTTGTTAATACCAAGTGTCCTCATTTTAAAACAACCAGTACTCTGTGGAGTTGGAAACCTGAAAGGACATCTCTTTAACATGTCAATTAGACAACTGAGAGCTCTCTGCTACCAGAACATACTTTGCATTTAAGTCCAGGACAGTCCTCCCATGTGTTCACATTAGAGGAAGTGTAGGGAGAGTTGTTTAAGCTGCAGGTTTTTGAGGATCAGATCAGAGAGGGAGGCTTTTAAATCGCAAAAAAATATGTTTGAATCCAATTTACAGCCAGAGCCTCCCACCATCCACTTCTCTTAAGCTCTACAGCTGTGAATTATTTAGTCTGCAGGCTTCTCTCTGTCAAAACATCAACATTGGGCATACATGCAGCACAAGTGATGCAACCTTCAAGTAAGTTTCTCTCTCTTTTTTAAATAGATGTTGAGACTCATAGTTTAAAGGCTGAAACCAACAAAATTTAACCTGCTGTTTCAGGCCTATATTATCAAAGTTTGAAGATTATCCATTGATTTATTAATGAGATTGCTCATATCAATGCATTTGATTATTTTTCTCTAAATCAGGTTACATGTTTCCTCTTTATGGATATTGGTGAGGGATAATGTATGTCAAACATATTTATCAAGAGAATTATTTTGAGCTGTAATGCTCTGTCAAAAGAGCCCACAACAAGGTGATTTCCTCACTGATATCTACTTTAGCAGCATTTATTTGCTAAAGTAGATATCAGTACTTTTACATCAAATATTTGGTAATTTAATGGTGTTATGTGAAAAAAATGAAGGCAAAGTCCTGCACACTGTCTAAATTGCACAAATACATTAGTAACCCTTTGAAAAGACCTTACCTGACCTTTCAAAACCATATCCAGCAGGTGATTGGACAATCATTCCATCAGTCACATTCATTCGGGTAAATCAGATAATGTAGTTGGCAGGCGCTACTGCCGCAGTGTAAAGTAGAATAATCACTCACCAAAACATATCGGAAATGGAGCAAAAATATCCTTTCCATCAAAGTATGCTTTCAGTGTTGTTGTTTGTTTTTCATTTAATGTAGAAATGCAGTCCAGATCTGAGGCTATTAGCATCTATGCTAATCTCTGTACAAGCAGATACTTCGTGCTGTCGTCTTGCTCATAGCTCCCACCTCTTCCTGCTCTAAAAGATGCTGCTGATTGGGCTGTGCCAATTTGGGCTGAACACAATCACTGTGACAGACATTGAGTCAGGTAGAAATTATGTAAAACTGCCCTATCATGTTGACAAATTCTTTAATAAATTATTGTAACCACAGCTGTATTCAGATCACCACTAAAACCATTTATCTCCATGTGCCATGACCAACATTCCCTGAAATGTCATCAAAATCCCTCAAGAACCTAATGACTTATTACTGCCCTCTTTCGCAATGTTGATAAATCTTGAAAGAAAATCTTGGATCCACATCTGTGGTCAGAATATCATCAACATCTAATTATTTTTGTCTTGTGCCATGACCAACATTTCCTGAAAATTTAATCAAAATACAGTATGTGATGAGGTTTGAAGTTTTGAGTTATCGAGCTCATAGGCAGATAGACAAACAAAGTAGAATTTCTCAGAGAGCTCAACCCTCCACCTAGGCATTTCTGGCATTCTTAGCAGATTTATTATCAAAAATGTGGAAAAATCATGCAATGTAAACAAACTTTTGGATCCACATCCGTATTTGGATCACCATAAAACTAAATCACTTCTCCCTTGAGCCATGACCAACATTCACTGAAAATTTCCTTATTTTGTAGTGATAACAAATCCAGAGCTTGGAGTTATCTCACTAACAGATGGATGGACAAGCAAACAAACAAACAAACCTGATGTCAACAGAGGTAATTACTTATCATAATTACAGAATGAACAGTTTTATGAAGTCATCATCAGAATAATTATAAACAAGGTGCTTCATAAGGATTATACCATACAAATCAAATTAAGATGACAACTCATATACAGCAAGTGTTACCAAATTTGTTTTGGACTTTTGTTTTTGTGGCTATACTATAGAACAGATATAAGTATTGATCGATATAAACAACAGTCTTATCAAGTTCAACATTCTGGTACTGGGACTACCATTTGTCATTTCTAAATAGAAAGAAAATACCCAGACATATAACATGTACCACCTTTTAGCTTAGAAATATCAAAGTTCAATTTCAGTCCATATGTCCCCGCCCTAGCAGCTATGTTCATCCAACATAACCTCTTGTCCCTTGGGTTTACCTCTTCCTCCGTCTCCTTCCTCATGTCCTCTGGTACTCAGACCTGGTTGTTCAGCAATAGCCTGGAGAGAGTGGTGTCCACTGGGCCTCTAAGCACACTGTTTTTGTTTTGTATCCATATCATTAGAATGAGACTGTGTACGCAGCTCAGAGCTCACTCAGAACTGTGAAATGGATAACCTGGGGCTGAGGGAAACCTGCCAGCACTGCCAGTAAAGCCTCCCCCCCTCCTTTGCTCTGATATCATGCCCTGCCTTAGCTGATGTGATGTCATCTCTACAGAACGCCCTGCTCAGCGGTCAGGACTGAGGGACGGGTGGAAGTTACAGAATGAGCATCTTCCCTCCTCCTTACTATATCACGTAGTGCAACTACATGAACAGCCAAATCTATGAAACAAGTATTCCAGCCTAAAAACTTTTAGACTTCTTAAAAATAATTTTAAGAACAAAACAGTTCCTGTAATGGTAGCTGTCACTCATCTGACCAACTCAGAGCGCAAGAGGAATATTTGCTATAATTGAGCACCCTGTGGAGTTGCAGCACTGTCTTTTAAAGTATTCATTCCTGTAAGATCATGTATGTTTAAGCATTTTGTGACAACCATAAAAAATAGACATTCATGGAAACAATCATTTACGGCACGATGAACCCTGATGGTGCTTTTCCATCAGTGGTTTCTGCTCAACGCAGGTTGACTCGGCACAGTTTGGATACTACACGCTCGGTTTACCATTATACGCAAAACTATGGTGGCATCCTCACAAAAAACAGAGGAAACAAAGGTGAAAGAGCTGCTGGCCCCTTTATGGCTTTTTCCTACACTTACATGATTAATTTTGTTCCAAAGATGGTTGCAAGCAGAAAAACAACATGCTATTTTAGCAGAGAAGAGTTTAGGAAGTCATACAGCATCCCAAAACCAGAAACAGGAAGTGTTTAATTTCTGAATCAATACCCAGACTTGTGCCAATACTGTGACCATTCAGAGGGCAGCACAGTCTCCACATCACATTTGGTCTTGTCTCAACTCACTGGGAACCCCGCTGAAGTTGATATCAAAACTGTACCCCGTACTAGGCACAATCCTGAACGGAAAACCAAAACAACAACAGCAGAATCAAGAACATACCATGTAGTGGAAAAGTCCCATTATTCTGCACCCAGGAAACATCACAGTCCTCACAAGGACATCACTTCATTGATGTCTGCATACACCAGCAGTGGAAGATCCTTCTCCTTACACCATTGTTAGGATGGATATCTAAAACACTAGGGGCAGGTTCATGTATTTCCAGTGAAAATGGAACTTTGATTCTGCTGTTCAACAAAAAAAATGTTTTTTATCATCAAAGCATACGCAGATGATACAACGTGTCATCAGCTAATTAATGTTAGCTGATGTTGCTAAAGATATTAGCTGTCACTTTCAGTCAGTATTTTGGGACATTAATGGTCATATTCTGATCAGCATTTTATGATAAGACAAGGAGAGTGTTCAGCACCATTTTCTTTTGTAAACTACATAAAGCATGTGACAGCACTGATCCATGGCATTCTTGAGGTTTTCTTTCACAGATGGGACTCTTGTCAGATGACTAGAAGTCCAAATAAACTAGTTTAAAAGTGGTAAGCATTTCTTGCCTGGAAGGAATGGAATTCTCTAAGTATGCAATGCCTAAAAGTGAGAGTTATAAATACCAGAGATGGGGGAAAAAATATTTGGCGAGGGGACAGTATATCAATTCACAGATGCCAAGTTTTAATATTTTTTATGTATCAATTTTCAACATTCAAAAAAGCTTTTGGGTCTATAGAGATTAAAGAAAAACTCTCATGTTTAATGTCCACACAGTGGTCCTGTTGAGCCATTTTGCAGGTCAGGAATGTGAAAGCTGACAACAGCAAAGCTAATGCTAAACTGATCCCACAGAAATACAAGCCAACACTTGACGTGCTTACCTTGTCAAAGCTTCATTCCAGTTCTGTGCAATCCATGTGAGAAACACAATTCATAGCTTATTTTGTGTTCAAAGACCCAAGGCTCCACCATGTTGTGGAAAACAAGGGCTTTTGTTTCATGCTGATTTGAAGCTCAGGTATGTGGCTCTGTGTCAACATTATTTCACAGACACTGCAGTACTGAAGCTCTGCAGAGCAGTGAAGCTAAAATTGAAGAGAAGTTGAGCACAGCAAAGTGGGCCGCATTAACTTGTTATACTTGGACAACAGTTTTTGAGTTTTACTCCTGTTTTTATTAAAACCAAAGTGACATGACTATACTGAGATACATTTCTTATTTAATTCAAAAGAATTTGGTCTTTTCTTGTTCTTATGATGTAAATGCAGTCAAGAAAAGGTTATAAATGCAATGTAGCCCAATGTCAAGTATCACAATACTTGGCACATTGCTAAATATTGAAAACTGTAATAAAATCAACTCAGGACTCAAATATTGTGACTATATTGTATCACTGGACCACTGGTGACTCACACCCCTACTGCAGACTCAAATAAAAGAGGATGTTGTTTCTGTAGTGTTTGGTACAAGACTGTGAACTATTTCAGTTTAAGTCTCGGTATCGAAAGACATGCAGGAGAAGCTGTACACAATCAAGGAATAACTCAACATCGCCACAGACATCAGCAGCTTAAGAAGGCTGGAACAAAAGAAGCTTCAAGCTCTTAATATTTCAAGAGGACAGGCTTTTGATGGTTGTGCTGTGATTTTTGTTGCTTGTTTTATGACAGCTTGTCCACACCAATGGGACCTCCAAATTATCCCAATATGGTTTGCAAGCAAGGAGAAGATCCCTGTATAGGCCGAGTTCATTTAGGACATGAAATGCATTCAACAAGAGCTTAAAACCATTAGTGCTTTTGTGTGTTGTAGAAAGACTGCAGCCTACATTTCCTGCTTCTTTAAAAGTGTATAAGAGGTTGACACAACCAGAATAGACACAATTACGTAACAGTGGTACCCATAGCCAAAATGTTTTTTTCTTTTACACTACCTCAGTCATGATTTTGATAGGTAAGCTCGTGACAAGACTATGGAGAAGTATTTAAAGGTATCCACCATGTAGGTGTAGGTCTGTAGGAACACCAGTATGAAGGACAAACACCTACACACTAAGTCGCAAACTACAAATCAATTCAACGGGCATTTCTTATACAACTTAATCTTTGTTTTAGTGAAAGATTAAGAATAGATAGTTTAAACAGTGCCAAAGATCCAAATGTGTTCGAAAATTTTAAAGATCAGACACAAAAAAAAATAAAAAACAAATGTGTAATAAAATGTAAGAGAGGCTTTTTTATGTTGGTCAGCTGGTGCAGGTTAAAAAGTGACTAAAGTGCACATATACTGTATGTGACCAAGTTAATGTGTTTTGAAAAGGCAGGGGGGCCTATAAAACCAAAATAGCCCCAAAACAACAGACCAACTTAAACAATTCAAAGGATATGAGGTAGAAGAAAATCCTCCTGCATGAAAGCTCTCCATTTTCCAGCACACTGAACACAGCATGTTCGATTTAACAAAAACAATCCAGAACAAAATACACTGATGTCTCGCTCCAAAGTCCGCATCACTCTTGAAATTGCTTATCCACTGTTGGAGTAAATTCATTTTTTAGTCACTGCTGGAAATGGGAAAGCAAGAGACTGCTGCACCTATTGGTTGCTATGGGAAACACCTGATTGACAGGCCAATAGCTGCTTATGCTGTGTAGCAAACACAGGCGTTTGGCTGTTGGATGTGTTTTCTGAAAATTTCACCTGAAACAATGATGGCAATCTGCCTCTATTCATCACCATCTCCCATAATCCCCTTCTTCTTTATCTTCTAATTGGATAACGGCAGCTGCATCCCCAGCTCCAATCAGAGGAAGCCTCAGACCACTCATCTTCTCCTTTCACCCTTTACTCCGCACTTTCACCAGTTAAACTTGAACAAAAATGTGCGATGATGTTAGTACAGCTAGTTGGCATGGAATGAAAATCGTTAAATGGCAAACTGCCATTTAACGAAAACAATGGATATTACAGTGGGAAGTTATTATTAAGTTATTGTAACAATACATTACTTTCTCATCCACTTCTTGGTCAGTTAGTTGTACATATCCTACCTATTAACTTCCTGATTTCGTGTCATTTACTTAACAGTTACTTACTGATTTGTAACTAGGTGAAGCAGCAAATTCAGTTTCCTAGAGGAAATTTTTTCATTTGTTGCCTTAACCATGCTTTAACATAGGTCAACTAACACTTAGTCATCCATCCTAGGTAAACTAGCTCTCAGTTGCTAATTTATGACCTGGTAATTATGACATTTTGCCACTACCAGGAAGTTACTCATGTGTTACCTGGTAGTTTCACCAGTTTACAGAAGGTTGATAAGCAGTGACTGGTTTGTTACCAATATTTCTGCACATTTTTCCTCTTGTTCAAGAGCAGTTGGTTAATCATTTGTAACCTAGTTAGCAAACTGATAAGTGACTAAGTTGTTACCCAGTAACTATGCAAGTTTGGCTTTGGTTGACTATCAGCTAGATTCTTATTTGTTGCCTGTTAGTTAGCAGTAACTTATTCATTTGTTACCTCATAGCTATGCAAATTTGGTGTACAATTACTAGTAGTTAATTACTCATGTTTTGTAATAATGCCAATTTAGGACAGGTGGACTAGTTTCTAAATTCATTACCCATTCGCATCCTAGTAGTTATGCCCTGTTTTGTCCAAGCTAACCACTATTTGGCTACTTTTACTTTTCTGATTAGTTAGCTCTAAATTACTTATCAATTAAGCTTGTTTGCTTGAAGATGCCAAGAAGTCAGTAGCCTATTTATTCTCTATAAAATATATCTATTTGGTAAAGTGTAACTTGCAGTAAAATACTTATTTGTTACCTCACATTTAAGCTGGTTTAATTCAAGTTAGTCATCAGTCCTCATCCCTTATTTCCATTTTATCAAAGCCAGTTTCGTATGGATCACTGTCCTTTGGTTACTCAATAATACCCTGGTGACTGGCAGTAATTAAGTTAACTTGTTTACCTTGTAACAGGAAAAATGTCAGGTATGCTTACTGGCATGAGTTACTTTTTTATTCCTTTAATCCATATGCAGATCTGGGGATTTTTCAAGGATTTGTGAACAATGCAAGACTTGGGCAGTTTCCCACATTTTTGCTGATAACTCATTAAGTTCTCAACAGATTGTCGTGACATTTTGG
Organism: Cetoscarus ocellatus; assembly: GCA_037902135.1. Taxonomy (NCBI): domain Eukaryota; kingdom Metazoa; phylum Chordata; class Actinopteri; order Labriformes; family Labridae; genus Cetoscarus; species Cetoscarus ocellatus. The sequence continues at coordinate 35,847 of JBAMNC010001211.1, forward strand.
GGAATTTTAATCACAGCACATGGGAAGACTGATTGGATTTTGGTGGCGATCTGAATCCAGATACAGATCAAGGGATTTTTTTTTTTTTCAAATATTTGTTAACATTACGAAGTGGGACAGTTTTCCACATTTTCAAAAATAACTCAATATATATTCAGGGAATGTTGGTCATGGCACACAAAAGAAGTGATGCAATTTAGGTGATAATCTGAATGGGTGGATCCAGGAATTCTTTAAAGGATTTGTTGACAGTGCAAGATAAAGTTGGCTTTCACATTTTTGACTATAACTCACTGGACAATGTTGCAAATGCCTTGGTGCCTTGGGGTTTGTGCCCTCAAAGTAACTGTTATGTCTTTTTTTTTATTGCACACTTTGCTAGTTAGATAAAGTGCCAGTTTTTGGGTTGCTGTGAGTGAAGCTTTAGTTATCTGTCTACCATACTAATGTATTTACACTTTTGTATGAGTTAAGTATGACCCTTCATCTTTGTGGACATACTGTTTCTTTAAATTGCTCAGCTGACCTGATTCTGTCACCTGTATGTTTCTTAACATTACAAATATTGATTCATTTGCACACACGTACCAGACATGATTTTTTTTCCCATCTTTATCCTCACACACTATATGACACACACAGTTACAGCAGCACCATGCAGATTACATCACATCCATGCTGTATCCATGTATACTGGGAACACTGGGAGAATGCGTAGGCGTCTATCAGCACCCACAGCGTTCATACGAGGATTAAATGTCGGATTATGTAATAAAATCACATGAACATCATCATGGAGCAAAGGAATGTCGCCTCACCTGGGCTAAAGTGGGAGCTGAGGGCAAAACCGGGGCTGAAAACCACCGAGGACATCATCACCAGGAGAGCCAACATCTTCATCAGCGGGGGAAAATAGCAGCTGAGCTCGGAGGAAAAAACTAGGCAGCTTTATTTCATGAACACGGATTCATTTCTTCTTTCTGAACCGGTCCCTGGTGATCCTTCAACACTTCCCCCCATTTCTCCTCGCACCGTGGATTGAGGCAGATGCTGACCGGCGCGCTTTCTCACTCTATTGAGAAGAAGCCCGAACACGGCAGGGTTGTTGTCTTATTACAATCAATATCTTATTCTCCAAAACAAGACTGTTCCTGCAGCTGGAACCAGAACATCCAGTGTAATAGTCAAGTTGGTCCAGAATAATCCTCCTCTTCTCGCTGCAGCACGGCTTTCCGCGTCACCTGGACGCACTCACGTCATATGAGAGCTCGGACAGAACGATATGAGACACCTTGAACCTCTGTCAGTTCATAGAAATCAAGTCTGTGGTTCAGTTTAGAGCCGGAGCTGATCGGAGCTGTCCGAGGTGCTGACAGCAGAGCGCCATCTTGCTCGGTAATGCTCCTCAATAGAATTTACCGAGCGGTGTTTTGCGCGCTGTCTGTAGGGGGGAGGGGGCTGTCGGAGGCTGAGGATGGGCTACTGTGCGACTCCAACATGTTCACGTGACTTCAATTTACATTACAGAATATGTGGGCAAGGGAGAGTCTAGAATAAAAATGCAAATTGATTATTGGCATATTTCTATTTTTTAATTAGTGACGTCTTGGTTAAGGGTCCAAGAGTTATCAAGATGCGTAATTGTAGGACTTAGTTCTAAGAATATAGTGTGCATCAACATTTTTCTTAGTATTTTTATTTAAACAAGTAGTGAAATATACATTTTGATAAAGTCATAAATATTCAGCATAAACAGAAAATACACTTGGCCATTTTATTAGGTATACCTTGCATGTACTGGGTTGAACTTCCTCAGTCCGTAATGGGATAGATTCAACAAAGTGCTGGAAAGAGTCCTGAAAGATTTTGGCTCATACTGACATTATTGCATCAATAGTTGTTGCAGATATGTCAGCAGCAAACCAATGATGCAAATCTCTTGTTCCACCACATTACAAAAATGTTTTACTGGATTGAGATATGGTGAGTGTGGAGCCGTCATGTTTAAGAGACCAGTCTGAGATGCTATTTCAGCAATGCTCGATTGGTGCTAAAGGGCCAAAACTAGAATAAACATTAGTGCAAAGTTTGAAAAAAAAAAAGCATACAAAAATATTCTGAAATATTGAGTTGCTCAAGTAAAAGATGGTCATTAAATGGATGGACTCAATGACCTTGACCTCCATCCTGTGACCTTCAAAATCTAATTTACATAGTTATCAAGGTGGACATTTTTGCAAATTTGTTGGAAATTTCTTAAAGCAGGGGTTTTAGAAGTGTTAGTGAGTGAGCCTCCCCTGAAAGACTGAAATGTCTTTTGCCCCCTCCCCCCTCCCCACCTAATCACACATTAATCACACACTTTCATTAAAAGTAAGGTTCAAAAATGAATTGTTTTTTATTTTATTATTTCCTTGAATTCAAAATATTTGAGATCCAAAGTAATTCAACACATCTTTTGTCATTTCCAAATATTTGACCAATTTTTCTACAGTTGTATATAGATCTTTTAAAAAACAAACATACAAAACAGCCCCTGGAATTGACAGTCACATGGTTTAGGACCCTTTTGAGCAGTTTAACTCCAGCTAAGCAGTCTTCTTACTCCAGAAACTGTTTTCATTCCATCTGTTTTTCTAAGAGTGAATCATTTATCTACATTTGGCTTGAGAGAACACTTTGTTCTAAACTGTTTTCTCATTCCACTTCTCCCTTGGAGACCACTTGTGTCCCCTGGGGAGGCCTACCTATGCACATTTTGAAAACCACTGTCTTTAAAGGTTTTTATTATGGATAGATTTATAGTCTAAAATGCAAGCAAAACTGCTCTACTCTGACCTTTGACCTATGAGCTCCAAAATGTAAGTTGTTCATACATAAGTCAAAGTGCATACTTGGGCAAGGTTTTAGGAGACATACTCACAATATTACTGACATATGCATCTACAAGATTGCATGTAAAAGCACCACGGGGCTCTGTCAACTTGACCTTTTGACCTCTGGCATCCAAAATGCAATTATTTCACCCACGAGCCAGAGTGCACACTTGTACAAAGTTTAGGGGAAATTGTTTGAAGTATTCTTGAGATACGGTCTTAAAAGGATCACATTCAAAAGCAAAGAAGGACTAAGAGGCTCTGAGACCTTGACTTTTTGACCTTTGACCTCCAAAATCTCTTAGTTCAACCTTGTGTTAGAACTCACATTTTACCTACTGCAAGGCTGGAGGCATAACAAACAGTTACATGTCACATGGTGACAACGAAACCTCAAGCAGAAAGCCATTGTTCAGATGGTTAATAATTTGTCAATAAAACAATTTACAAGAAAAAAAGAGAAACCATTTAATCTCAAATCTTTACCTGTCATCTATTATAGAGATTAATGAGTATCAGGTGAATCGATCATGTGTATTACAAATCAGTAAAAAGTGCTACAACAAACCTGTTCCTGTTACAGTGTGGAGTGTGACAGCGAGAAAGAGTCTAGTCAAAAAAGACACACGTTGCTTTCATGTTTCCAGGCTAAATCTGGCTCATCTCCCCCTGCAAAGCAAATATTTCTCTTTGGATGCTGCCGTGTGTGTCTTTTGTTCTCCTGGAGGCAGATCCTGCATCTGTCTCCTCCTCTACCTCCTTTCCTCTGTTAAACCAGCAGAGATATAAAAGAATCCTCCATGAACAGACTGTGATGTAACACCAGGGAAAGGCACACAGCAGGACTTGGCTTTCTGGACTATTCCCGTCTAATCCTACTGTTCATACATGTTGGATGAGGGCCCCCTCCCCCAACCGGCAGCATTCATCCTCTCTGAATCCCACCCCTCCGTTCCTCCCTCCCTCTTCCTCCTCTCCATCAGATTGGATTCCTGGCAGCAGAGGGAGTCAACTTTTCCTTCACACATGATCACTGCAATTGTGATTCCTCGCCCACACACTAAGAAAAGAAACCCCACATCTTCAGGATTTGTCAGATTCTCCGTCATTCTTATTGCGAACTGATGAGTGGGGGCATGGGTGAATCTTTATGTGTATGTGTACGTGATAATCAATAGTTCTGTTCTCCATGTGAGCCTGCTTCTCCTTAGATGCCTCCTACAGTCATCCAGCAGTAAGATAAAGATTCAAAACCGAGATGTGGAAAAGCTTTGGTTTACTATTATAAGAGAAAATGGTTTGGGCAATAATCGGCTCTTTTTCTGGAGATGCATTGATGCATTTGTTTAACAGTAGATACTAGACCTGCAGACAGAATTTGAGCATGGTATCCTCATGATGCCACAGTCAGCATGCCACTAAGTTGCAAAGAGCACAGATTGACAACAGCAGTCAGTGGAAGGTATGCAGTGAAATATTTAAATGAAGCTTAAATGTTTTAAGTGTTTTGTTTATTACTTTTATTTGATATTGTTCACCAAGGGCAGTGAAGATCCTCAGCTGATGTTATAGAAACATTTGGAGGTGTAACATCATGTCTAAACAAAGACATAGTTGTGTTGATATCATATCATATCACTAAGCATAAATGCATTCATGTGATGATGAATATGAACCCTACTTTCTACTTTTGAAAAATGAAGGCATCGCATTTCAGAAAAGCATTCATATACACTCCAGCTGGACCATTCAATATATTTCACAAGCCCATCAAGGCAGCAGCCCGTGGAAGTGTTTGGGAATGTGCAAAACCTTCGCATATCCAGCAGGTGATTGGATAATTCCTCTGTCAAGTACATTCATTACAAGCCAGTCAGTAGGAGTATGCACTGGCATCATAATTTGTGTGACAGACTAATATTTCCACTCACTGAGTGTTGGAGAAAAACATTTAAGTAATTCATATTGGTGGTTAGAAACAGTGAATGCATGAATCCAGCTGAAAAGTGCAGTGTTTTAAAGGTGTAGTGTGTATAAGTTGGCAGCATTTCCCCAAACAGAAACGGTGAATATAGGATATAATGTTTCTAATTGTATGTATAGTCAGTCGAAACAGGTGTACAATCATCCCCATAAAACTTTTGTTTTCTTTTTATTAAGTTAGAAAAAGCTTATTATATTTATATACTGTGGGTCCCCCCTTTGTGGAGGCTGACATAAAGATCCGCCATGTTGTCTACTGGTGGGTTTTGGGGACAAAAAAAAGCGAAACACGATTTTTGAATACGAGTCTGGCCACCACTCCTGAAATCTACCTGGATGGCATGCGAAGAAGAAGAGAGAGAGCGGGTATTACAAGAGAAGAAGACGACGTGGTGTTAGTAACTGTTGAAAATGACGCCCTGTTCACGATTCTTTTTGGTCTCCAGCGGCTCTTGAAGCTTAGTGATGTGTGAAAATCTGAATGCTAGATGATGCTAAAATGCCAATTTCTACACATTGCATCTTTAAGTCATTTTCTGTAGGCTTAATTATGTTTGATAATGTTGATTACGGAGCATGTCGATTCTAGTCTGATGTATGTTTAAATATGATGAAATTGAAGTTTTGGAGACATAAAGTTTAAATTTAAATGCAGCATTTATAAGCCTGAGTTATGGGATAAAGCCCTGCAGAGACAGTTATAAACTGTGTATTTATTTATTTTTTGCTCATCCAAAGTGAGGTTGATGTACCCAGGCATATGTTTTTAGCATTTGTTTAACCGTTGTTTCCTCCTGTTTTAAACTGACAAAGGAAAGATTCAGATACAGTTAGATACTTTCACTTCATTAAAAAATATGGTCAATAATTGGCCAAATGGAGGTTATATTAATATAATTATTTCAATAATTACTATTTTATTTGTGTTAAATCTACAGACTTAAGTTTTTTAAAGTTATTGTCAAGCCAGCCATTGTAATGGGACTTCTCTGGGTTTTATGTCGGCTACAAGGATGAAAACATGACCTTTTGTCCCCAGTGCGTCATCATTTAAGATATTGGTGTTTGATTTTAGGAAAAAATAAAGAAGAAAACTAGAGGACAGAGAGAAGTGGGGTCCATATTCATCATTACCTGGACACATGTTTGCTCAGTGATACACCAGCTGCTGTTGCATCACTGCCTCTTCTTTCATTATGCCTCCAAATTCTGTAACATCAGCTAGGGGTCTTTACTGGATAACATTATCAAATTATAACAACAACAAAAAACGTGAAACTTTTCAGTTGAATTAAAGTATTTGACAGCTTACTCCCCTCTGATTGCTGTTGTCAATCTGCACTCTGAGTAACATTCCATTAACTTGTACTGACTGTAACGTCATGTGCATACCCTCTGTAACAGTAGGCAGGCGCTACTGCCGCAGTGTAAAGTACACAATGTGAGCCACTTGTAGAACAAACTTTAGCCAAAACAAGTTAGAAGTAAAACAAAAAAAAATACTTTTTATAATGAAATGCTTTCAGTGTTACTATTTCTTTTTCATTTAATAAAGAAATGCAGTCAAGATCTGATGAAACCGCAACTGAAGCATCTATGCTAATCCCTGTACGAGCAGTAAGTTCCTACTGTCGTCGTTGTTACTTGCGCCTCTTCCTGCTCTAAAGGATGCTGATTGGGCCGTGCTGCTTTCGGCCATGCATAATCATTGCAGATTGGAGTGTGGAATGATGGAGCTGCCTTATTCCAGACGTTGAATCAGTCAGATCCAGCTGCAGTGCAAGCTGGATCCCCCCCCGACATAGAGACATTTGAGCTCCCTTCTCCCCATGGCCCCTGGGCCATACTTTGGGCCCTACAGGTTAAGTTTTTAAACCAGCAGTCAGTAAAAACATCTTTGTCTTTATTATAACTATTTTAAAGCTTACTGCTACAAGACTGGCTGTGAAAGATCTCACATGCTCCATGTTGTGATCAGAATAATATGCTGTTGCCAAAAGTGATAGTTTTTGCCTGGTTGATCACACAATAAAAGCAGGAGAACACCAACACCACACACTGTTTTTGGATATTTGATTTTGCTAACAGGAACACTCCTTATACACCTCTTCACTGTCTCGTCACATCATTTTCTACTCTCTGATACATCTCATTGCTTGTCTGCTGTTTCCGTGGAAACAGAAAGAAGAGGATAAGATGGATTTTTATGGTTGTGCTTTCCAGTCACTTCACATTTTTTATCAAACATGATGAGGGGGAATTCAGCGGATCTCTGATCTTTCATTTTGTTTTGCCTGCTCATTCAGCACATATACAGAGTTAATTACAGCTGTGCCCCCCTGCAGAGAGGAAACATTCAGAGCAGAGCGTCCTGTGTGTTTTATGTTTCTTTTGTGTCGAGGAAAGCACAAGTAGAGTTACCATACTGGAATTTAAACACCACCTCGACAGCCCATTCATCTCCATCCTCACATCCTCACCCTTCAGTTCAGACCAGTCCCTGAGGGAAAAACAGAGCCCTGCAGCAGCACTGAGAACCAGATTCAACACATCCAACCAGAGTCCCCCTCACTCTGCACAAGGGCTGGGCAACAAGGAACAAAAACAACATCTTGATATCATTTAGCTGAATGGGGGTGCACAAAATACATGTTAATGTGACCCTCTGTATGAAAATAACAAATTCACTTCCAGAACAATGTATTCTGGTGTGTTTCTGGTACCTGTTTGATATTACTGAAAAAACTGTGAAACTTTGGTGAAGCCGCATTCACACACTGATGTTTTGGTCAGTTTTGCCGATGTATCGGGCAACACTAAACCAATTTTTGTCACTATCAGACGGAATTGTTTAATTTCTTAGAAATAATGTTAATTCTCACTAAATGAAATAAAGAAATAAAATGGTAAATTCAACTTCAGACTAAACATTTCAAATGCATTATCTTGTGGTTCATAAGAATAGAACTGATAGGTGTTTTTAATGTAAACCATCTTTTTCACTGAGCACTAGATGTGACATTCAATACGTTTTGGGAATCAGTGTTGGCTATGCTGATCCATCTTGAATGCTCAATATATTTCCCAGCCCTACTCTGCCCAAGCAGCTGCACACCGAGTTTCTGTTTTGACTGTGGGTCCTGTAAATTACAACTAAACAGATCCCGCAACTCAGCCTGGATGTGTTCCACTGAGCCTGTAACTCCAACCCTTCAGTGTCAAATTAAAAAATATTCTGCCCACAGGGAGCATTTTATGATCCACTGGCTTCTGGCCCACCAGAACAGCGGTAGATACATAAAAAAAAACCTCTGTGGTCAATTTGGAGACAAAGTGGTGATTGATGGGTCCTCGGGAGCTTACAGTTCAAAGACTTTAGAGCTTTTAACTTGATCAAAACACTGTGAGGATTCTGTCAGAAGAGAGACTTAATCACCCTTGACCCTTTGTTAAGTTTGTCCTTTTCAGGCAGCAATCCTCTGTTAAGCCCCACCCTCCTTAGTTACTGTTACAAGGTTAGACAAAAACTGTTGTTGCTGATCTCTCTCCCATTTGAAACAATTGAAAATTACTCACTTTTCAACCGACTTTTACTCATGTTTAATTAATCTAATTCTATTTCAAATGTTACCCCAGTGAAAGAATAACGAAAAATCTAAATCTTCATGAATCTTGATCAGGGATTTTCTGATTTTGACTGACAAAAAACCAACAAAGGGGCCAAATGTCGCCTATTGTAACATAACCATGACTGTTCAGCTCATGCACTGGGCTGTTTTCTTCATAAGTGCATACGTTTTAGAATGGTGTTGTAAATGGGCCATAACAGAGTCATTCTTCTTGAATCACCTGACAGCCTTTTCCCCTTTACCAAACACAAATTACAGCCAGGAAATTTTAATTGTTTTGGAGCTGAAATGTTTTTTTTTTTTTTTTACTTTCCATAGAAATCAAAAAAAAAAAAAAAAAAAAAAAAATCCATAAAATTTAACAGAAATATTTTTTGTATCTCATTTGATACAGTAGGTGTTTCTGGCAATTGATAATCCACTTGAGGACATTTTAATCATTTATCTGGATATTCAGATTTTTTTTAGTAATTTGTTGATCATTTTGATTGGATAGAGGTATCATAAAAGTACGTATCAAATATGATTCAACAGGCTTTAAGGGGTTAAAAAACAAATTAATAAAGATTTGTTTTCATGCTAAGACTTCCTGCTTGCTGCCCCGCCGTCTGCCTACACAGCTCATTCTTCTGGGTTAATGAGAAAATGAATCAAAAGGTAGATGTGAACATTAATGTATCAGTTTTCTCATTATGGCAGGAGGCCCTGTACCTCTCTGCCGCTGCACAGCACTGTGCTGGTCTGCCAGCACCTTGATTGCAGGGCGGCACCCTGCGCAGCCACACAGGTGTACGTCTCCCCGCACGCTTTCTTTCCTTCCGTTCACCTCCTGAGGTGGTCACGGCGTGGTGAAGCAGCCAGAAGAGCACACATCTCCACACAGGTAACATACACACTCTGTGCGTAATGCATGCGCTTGGTGACACGGCTGCTGCGTGGCTGGTTCTTGGCATCTCAGGGGAACTGATTGCTTTACTAGAGGCCCGTCGGTGCGGTGTGAGTCCTTGATGTAAGTTGCGCATTGTCCGCCTTCTCGCTTCCTTGTTGGTCACTTAGCTGCGGTTGGACGCTCTCATACTCTGTGCTTTGATTTGTAGCTGCGTTGATTCCTACCCTTTTGGTATTTATACAAGCCAAATATTAATTTAGCTTTGATAATACAATTTAACTATAGTTTCATTTATCAAATATTTATATGGTATTATTTAACCCTGGTAATTGGGTCGGCCCTCGCCTACACCCGACCGCTGCTGTTTTTCCCTCCCTTTTCTACAGTTCTGGCTCTTTACCCGGGTTGGATCTGCCTTAACCCGGTTCTGACTCCCCCTTTGGCTCTGCCTGTCTCCCAGCTTGCTCTCGTCTGGCCTGCTTTGGCTTTGGACGCTGGCCTTTGCAGCACATGGGCGCTGCATTACTGATCTTACACAACCCTTTATTTTGAATGTCATCGTTAGTTTGTGTAAGTTAATTCAATGTTTTGGATATTTTGTGGAGATTATTTGTTTTGGGGGGTTTGTTTAATAAACTGTGCATTTTTTTTTTTTTTTAAAGTGTGGCACTCAATGGCGTTTAACATTTCTCTACCTGTGCTTAGGTGCTGAGGACCCAGATCAGTCCGGTTCCGCAGTGCAGTGTCATGGGTAATTAACTTAAGAATCTCTTCCCCCATTAGACCCCCCCCCCCGTCGCATGGTAAGCCTCAGCCCTGCCTAACACCCCCCTTTGCCAAGTGCTAGTTTATTTTGAAGTAGCATAAATGATGCACCAGTTTTAAATTTTTTGACATTTTGGTTAATTGAAGATTTGGGTTTCTTTTTTGGGAATATTGCCTTTTTTTTTTTTAAAATAATTTTGATATTTGCCTTAATAAAACTCATTTATTTATGAAACTGGAACAGCCTCTGCCCATGGTATTTACAAACCTGTGTGACCTTGCTATCAATTTTTAACTTGTAGGATTTCTTGGGGGTGAAATTCCCCCAGGTGGGTGTTGTTGGAACAAAATGAATACATCTAGTCTGACCCTCACTACATGTTTCCTCATGTTTTCACAGCTATTAACATTTAGCAAAGCAACAATGAATTTGGATCTCAAAAACGCCCTTTCCTGGTGGTTATTGATCTTTTTCTTCTTCAATGTCTTGAATTAAGACCTGCAGTCAACTCTTAAGTACAACACTGCCACCTGCTGTGCTGAAATTCTGCATCATTGTGGTCCAGAGGCTTTTTAACAACTGTTCAATAATCGTGACATAACCGTTTATTTGTGGGTAATACATAAAAACACAGCCAAAATAAAGAACACCTTTTATTGTTTTCTGCCCTTCACCCATTAGTTCAAACTGAAACGCTGTCTCCAGTTCTGAATCCTGATCTATTCTGATAACTTTTTTCTGCGTTTTTTTGGAGCCACAAAATGTTAATGTATGTGTGCTTTATATGTGGTTAAGTTCAGTAGTCTTTGTGTTAATCTTTTTAGCCTACGTGTGGCTGTGAGTGAGAGCGTGTTAATTGTGGAGCCTCAGCTGAACGATTCTTTATGGAGTCAATTTCAATTAAACTAAGACTCTGACTCCTCAACAACAGATTTAAGGATCTTAATGGGATTAATGCCTCTTTTCTTCTTTCAAGAGATTAAAATAAAGAGGGCAGGGAGGCTGAAAGGGACTAATTGTTTTGATTTAATTCTTTTTTTGTCGAGCAAGGCAGTCATACTGTAGTACTGGTTGGATCTCCATGAGACAATATTTAACATTCAGATCAATGAAATCAGAGCCAATGTACTCTTAGTATCAGTTAAATGTATTTAAACAACAAATCCAGCCTGATGAATCTTAAAACAGGAGTCATTTACAAGCAATGAAGACTGCAGTCTGCTGTAACACCAAAGACTGTAGAAAGTTTGAAGAAGCCAAAGATGAGTACTACCCACCCTATATATTTAATTACAGAAGCTACTTTATAGTTTGGCCTAAATGTAGGTCGTCATAGCATTGCTGCACAACACTACCGTAAAATCCTCACCAAAAAGAAGGGCAAATACTGTACAGAGGCAATTATAGAGGCCGCTTTTGGTTTCTGCACTGAGCAGATTAATGCAAATATTGGCTCTTTAAAAGCAGATGATTATTTAGGAAGTCATACAGCATTACAAAGCTAACAATGGAGGCCCTTGGTTTCTATGTAAGAAATATCCTTATCATCATGGGAATTTACAAAGTTTTTCACCAAGTCACATTTTGGTTTTGGCTTTGCTCACTTGGAACCACAATATGAAAAACTGTACTACGTGCTAGGTGACATCCCTAAAGATAAACCAAACCAGAACTGCTCCAAAAGCACAAACTATGTGTTAATCATCCCTGACACCAAACACTCCAAACTAATATAACCCCAGTCACCATTAAGTGATTACTCATCACTGTGTTTCTTATGCAGGAGTAGGTCATGGATATTTGAGGTGCATGTCTCACAAATCTCAAGACGCGAGTTTTCCAGACACAACTGGGTCTTTGAAGGACTGCAGTTTTTCATATGTGCTGAATTATGTTAAAAAATGTGTCGATGAAACAGAGGGTCAACAAGAGCCAGGGAAGCTCTCAACATGAAGTATTTCTGTGTTTCCACTGGTTGTTTCATCATTCCCCTTTTTATTCCCCCCTCTGATTTCACACATCATTTGCACTTCAAGAACTCTTTTATCAAGATGAATGAGTGCTTTTTCTAATTAGCCAGAGGTTATGACGACGCACCACAGATTAAACAAGACCATGCTGCCCTAACTTCACACATTTTAAAGAGATAAATGCGAGAAATTGGCATTGACATGTTTACAGCTGACAGCAAGGACAAGACTGTGACCAATATGAGGCTGAGAGAGTTTGAAGCAGTGGAAATCATTAAAGCTAAAACAAATTCCCTGCTAATCATGTCCTGTGCAGCTCTAAAGATTTGATAGTACCTAGAACAGCTTCAATCCCCATTCTCTGTCTTTTTAGAAGTGATTTGGGTTTGTGATGCCACACCGTCTACACTTTCGTTTGGTTCGCTTTCACACTGTTCTTTATCAGGCAGGTCAAGGCCTGCCAGATGTTGACGAATCTAGCCACCAGCCACAAACTGGTGCGCTTTGACCTGGAAATAATAATAACTTTATTTATATAGCACCTTTATAAACAGATGTTTACAAAGTGCTTTAACAGACAGAACAAAAGCAAAAAAGGCAGAACTTTGAGCACAATAAAATCAACAAAATCAACAATCAGGTCAACAGAGACTGAAAGAGTTGGAGGAAAAGAAACAGAGGGTCATGTTAATTAAAACAACAAAAGGAAAGAAAATGGTTAACTGGTGAGAGGGAGACAGCTGACATATTTGTTTTATATATGATAAGGAGACAGTAAGACAATTGATAGATAATAGGTTTATTGATACATAAACTGATGACAGTTGTTGATCATAGATGATAGACACAACCAGGCATTGAGGAGTAATTTTATTTAGCTCAAAACAGTTGAGCAGTATTTTGAGCAATGAAACAAACATGAAGCTGGACTAAGGCTGTGTCAGGTGAGACTGTAATATTGGAGCAATGTACAACCATACAGTACAGAATTGTAGACGTTAATCTGTAAAAAGGACTGGAGGGTGGTAGTGCTAGCAATGTGAGTTACTTTTTATTTTTAAATTACTTATGTTATGCTAGCTTGCTTACTGTTGCAATATTCAGCTCAGGTAAAACCACAATGCAATAGTTTTGTATATTTGGTCCTTGTTTGGTTTGGATGACTTTCACATCCACTGCAAACCAAAATAAGGTTGGACGAGAAGCAAGCATAAGGTGCTTTCACATCTAACATGCTTGGTCTAGACCAAACAAACTGGTTTGCTTTTTTAAAAAGTTTGCTTCATTTGGGATGTGTTAACCAAAGAACTACACTCTGGTTCACCAGGAAACAGGGATTTTTTGGACTAGTGTTCAGTTTGCAGAAGGTGTGTAAGCCATCTGAACCAAATGAAGACAAACAAGGCAAGTGAACCAAAAAGAAGTGAGTTGTGAATTGAATTTAACCATATATCTTAAGAGTAAGCAGCCAGGTGTTTGTCCTGCCCACAACCAGCTCCAGGGAAAGGGACATGTCCAGGCAAGTCTGTGTTTCCAAGGTTAACATTAGATCACAGAGCTGGAAATGCCATCAAAATGATCAGACCCGGCTCAGGGAGATTTACAATAAAGTCAGGCTACACCTGGCATGTATGACACACTGATGTTAAGAGGCATGCCATAATCCAGTGTCTGAGTGTAATTTATGTCAAGTAACTTAAAAATATATTCGGAGGACATTTGATATCAGTATCACCTTGTTGAACAATAGCAAAATGTGGTACCTTTAGTGCATGTGGACAGAATTATTTTATAAACCACAGTTTAAAAAACACTCCCTGCATGTGGACTAGGCCTTGTGCATGAGAAAGCAGTTTGAGTGGCTTTATATCAGTCCTACCAGATCCATTCTCTATTACAGCTTTGGCTCCAGACTGTACATATCTCTCCAGATGTACTGGGACAAAACCTCTCATCTGTTGATGGGGTTGAACTGGAGGACAGCCTTGGCACAGAGCTTGGTCATCATTTATAAGATTTGATGCATCCAGAGATCATTGGCAAACCTCTGCAGTAAAGAATATTTGTAAAATATACAGAGCAATCCTGAGATTTTTACAAATTACTGCTGACAGCTGCTGTACAGATGCATCTTTAAACCCTCTTCACCAATGCTTGTTCCTCTTTACAGGGAGGAAAAAAGCAACAGTGCTGCAGTTTCACTTTCCAGACAGTCATCTTCATTTCAATAAATCATCTTTGCTTTCTACTCTCAAGGTTGGCTGTCAATTTAAGTGCTCAAAGCTTTTGGGGGAGTCTAAATTTCCAGTCTGAGGCAACCAAGGTGCACCTATGCTAAAGTGCTTCACAACATTTTAAAAAAGGATTGAGATTGACTTTTATGTCAAAGAGATAGATCCATTTAAAAAAAACTCAAAACAAGCTTTTTATTGTTTCAAAGCCACCAGACCCACATTTGTGAGCTTTGGTGCTTACCAAAAGTCTCTGAGTAAAACTAAAACTGAAATATACAAAGTGCCGTCTCTTCCTATGGGAGGCCCCTTGAGAAATAAATCATACTTGCTTTTACATTCACCATCATACTCTCATACATACACTAGTATACTCTCTTACATTCACTATCAACCCTCTTCCATTCACTATCAAACTCTTATATTTACTATCATACGCTCATACTCTCATACATACATTAGTATACTCTCTTACACTCACAAGTAAACTCTCTTACATTCACTATCAAACTCTTACATTTACTAACAAACTCTCTTACATTTACTAACAAACTCTTTTACATTTACTATCAAACTTGCATACATTTACTATCAAACTCTCATACATACACTATTAAACTCTCTTACATTTACTATTAAACTCTTTTACATTTACTATCGAACTCTCTTACATTTACTATCGAACTCTCTTACATTTACTATCGAACTCTCATACATACACTATTAAACTCTCTTACATTTACTATTAAACTCTTTTACATTTACTATCGAACTCTCTTACATTTACTATCGAACTCTCTTACATTTACTGTCAAACTCTCATACATACACTATTAAACTCTCTTACATTTACTATTAAATGCTTTTACATTTACTATCAAACTCTTTTACATTTACTATCAAACTCTCATACATACACTATTAAACTCTCTTACATTTACTATTAAACTCTCTTACATTTACTATTAAACTCTTACATTTACTGTCAAACTCTCATACATACACTATTAAACTCTCTTACATTTACTATTAAACTCTCTTACATTTACTATTAAACTCTTACATTTACTGTCAAACTCTCATACATACACTATTAAACTCTTTTGCATTTACTATCAAACTCTCATACATACACTATTAAACTCTCTTACATTTACTATCAAACTCTCGTACATACACTTAAATTCTCTTACATTTTCAATTAAACTCTTTTACATCTACTATCAAACTCTCCTACATTTAAACTCTCGTACATACACTATTAAACTCTCTTACATTTACTATTAAACTCTTTTAC
This sequence comes from Cetoscarus ocellatus, assembly GCA_037902135.1. NCBI lineage: Eukaryota > Metazoa > Chordata > Actinopteri > Labriformes > Labridae > Cetoscarus > Cetoscarus ocellatus. The sequence goes on from JBAMNC010001211.1 coordinate 51,488, forward strand.
ATTTACTATCAAACTCTCATACATACACTATTAAACTCTCGTACATACACTATTAAACTGTCTTACATTTACTATCAAACTCTCACAGAGAATAATAGGATATGTGAAAGAGAATAGTAGTATGTGTGTAAGAGGTTTGCTTGAAACGGAAGTGAGTTTGATTGAAACGGATATAGGGAGGCACATTTTTACATACATGGCCATGATTGAAATGACAGTATCATGGCCGTATGTAGAAATGCGCCTCCCCTTGCTTTTTCGAAGAAGATAACCAATCAGAGACGGAAATTAGTACTATATCAGTTTCAATCAAACTCACTTCCGTTTCAAGCAAACTCTTACACACATACCACTATTCTCATTCACATATCCTATTATTCTCTGTGAGAGTTTGATAGTAAATGTAAGAGAGTTTAATAGTAAATGTATGAGAGTTTAATAGCAAATGTAAAAGAGTTTAATAGTAAATGTAACAGAGTTTAATAGTGTATGTATGAGAGTTTGATAGTAAATGTAAGAGAGTTTAATAGTAAATGTGATAGAGTTTAATAGTGTATGTATGAGAGTTTGATAGTAAATGTAAGAGAGTTTAATAGTGTATGTAAGAGAGTTTAATAGTAAATGTGATAGAGTTTAATAGTGTATGTATGAGAGTTTGATAATAAATGAGAGTTTGATAGTGTATGTATGAGAGTTTGATAGTAAATGTAAGAGAGTTTGATAGTGAATGTAAGAGAGATTAATAGTGAATGTAAGAGAGTATACTAGTGTATGTATGAAAGTATGAGCGTATGATAGTAAATACAAGAGTTTTACAGTAAATGTTAGAGAGTTTGATAGTGAATGTAAGAGAGTTTAATAGTGAATGTAAGAGAGTATACTAGTGTATGTATGAGAGTATGAGCGTATGATAGTAAATACAAGAGTTTTATAGTAAATGTAAGAGTAAATGTAAGATAGTGAATGTAAGAGAGTTTGATAGTAAATGTAAGAGAGTTTGATAGTGAATGTAAGAGAGTTTGATAGTGAATGTAAGAGAGTTTGATAGTGAATGTAAGAGAGTTTAATAGTGTATGTATGAGAGTTTGATAGTGAATGTAAGAGAGTTTAATAGTGAATGTAAGAGAGTTTAATAGTATATGTATGAGAGTTTGAAAGTAAATGTAAGAGAGTTTGATAGTGAATGTAAGAGAGTTTAATAGTGTATGTAAGAGAGTTTAATAGTGTATGTAAGAGAGTTTAATAGTGTATGTATGAGAGTTTGATAATAAATGTAAGAGAGTTTGATAGTGAATGTAAGAGAGTTTAATAGGGAATGTAAGAGAGTTTAATAGTATATGTATGAGAGTTTGATAATAAATGTAAGAGAGTTTGATAGTGAATGTAAGAGAGTTTAATAGGGAATGTAAGAGAGTATACTTGTGTATGTATGAGAGTATGAGCGTATGATAGTAAATACAAGAGTTTGATAGTAAATGTTAGAGAGTTTGATGGTGGGTGTAAGAGAGTTTAATAGTGTATGTATGAGAGTTTGATAGTGAATGTAAGAGAGTTTAATAGTGTATGTAAGAGAGTTTAATAGCGTATGTATGAGAGTTTGATAATAAATGTAAGAGAGTTTGATAGTGAATGTAAGAGAGTTTAATAGGGAATGTAAGAGAGTATACTTGTGTATGTATGAGAGTATGAGCGTATGATAGTAAATACAAGAGTTTGATAGTAAATGTTAGAGAGTTTGATGGTGAGTGTAAGAGAGTTTAATGGTGAATGTAAGAGAGTATACTAGTGTATGTATGAGAGTATGATGGTGAATGTAAAAGCAAGTATGATTTATATCTCAAGGGGCCTCCCATACATACCCATATCTTCCCCTCACCGTGCATATGTGGGTTTTTCTCCGGGCACTCTGGGTTTTTCCCCCAGACCAAAAACATGCTCATTAGGTCAACTGGTGATAAATTTCCCTTTAGTATGACTGAGCATGAATGGTCGTCTGTCTCTCTATGTGGCCCTGTGACAGACTAGCGATCAGTTCAGGGTGTACCCTTGCTCAATGCAAGCTTGGACAGACCCCAGCCCCCAGCCCCCATGACCCTGAAAGGGATAAGTGGTGTAGATGATGAATGGATGGATGGATGTTTCCTTGTAACATGCATCTGTTGACTAACAGAGGGTGGTGAAGTAGGAAAAGCCTGACAACCAACAAGCTATTGTACTGTTACTGGATTTTACAAACATGACTCTACTAGTGTCTACAGCCTGTTGTTTACAAACTGTTTATGAACAGTTCTGATGATTAGTTATAACCCATATAAATCAAAAGCTACTCTTAGAGGCTGAGGGAGAAGAAGGTGAGCACCTTTGCTGTTCTAAGCCTCACCACTGTGATTAGACTTACACACGTGGACAAAATTGTTGGTATCCTTCTGTTCAGAAAGAAAAACCCACAATGGTCACTAAAATAACTTGAAACTGACATAAGTAATAAATAAAAATGTATTGATAATTAACTAATGAAAATCAGACATTGCTTTTGAATTGTGGTACAACAGAATCATTTTAAAAAACAAAATAATGAAACTGGCCTGGACAAAAATGATGGTACCCCTAGAAAAGATTGAAAATGATTTGACCATAGGGACATGTTAAACTAAGGTGTGTCCTGTAATTAGCATCACAGGTGTCTTCAAACTTGTAATCAGTCAGTCTGCCTATTTAAAGGGTGAAAAGTAGTCACTGTGCTGTTTGGTATCGTGGTGTGTACCAGACTGAACATGGACCACAGAAAGCTGAGGAGAAAGTTGTCTCAGGAGATTAGAAAGAAAATTATTGAAAAGCATGTTAAAGTGAAAGGATATCAGACCATCTCCAAGCAGCTTGATGTTTCTGTGACTACAGTTGCACATATTATTCAGAAGTTTAAGGTCCACAGGACTGTGACCAACCTCCCTGGACGTGGCTGCAAGAGAAAAATTGATGATAAATTGAAGAGACAGATAATACGAATGGTAACCAAAGAGCCCAGAACAACACCAAAGAGATTAGAGGTGAACTCCAAGGTCAAGGTACATCAGTATCAGATCCCACCATCCGTCGCTGTATGAGCCAAAGTGGACTTAACGCAGTGGTTCCCAACCTTTTTTGGTCGATGACCTAATTTTGGCATCACAAATTTCTGGGGACCCCAGAGACATTTTTTTTTTAAGAATTAGTTTTTCATCATGTTTGCTATAGTGTACAAACCATGGAGGTTTGTTATGCTGTTTTTTCCTACTGACTGCCAGTTTCTGTGTTAAGTGGCAGCGAGGAAACTGACGCACCAGTAACTGTAAAGTCGCGTGATTGCGGCCTTCAATCAAGTTGCGCCAGCTCATATATTTTTAAATGCTGCATTTTATTTGAACTACATTTATATTTGAGAAAGTGAAAGTATAGAATACAGTTGTTTAGGATTGTGTGTGTTGTTTTCATTTTAAAAAGAATAATAAATATTTTTATCAGTAGCCTAATTTT
>JBAMNC010001211.1:60000-116944 GCA_037902135.1 Cetoscarus ocellatus
CAAGAGGCACATTTGTCAGGGTTCATCAGCTGCATTTTAAAACTGCCATTTTTTTCTCTAATTGTATTGGTCAGGTTTTAAATACACTGAAATAATGGAAATATTTTGGTCTTTTTAACATATTATTGCTGTTTTTTTCTGACATGTCTGTATTGTGTGTATTTCTGAGACATGAAAAGTGAGATTATATGGAAGCAAATTTCTTTTCTTTTTTAGTTCTGTCATAAAATGTGCAGCCTAAAGAAGAAAATGAAAATGCATTTTGGATGATTTATTATTCATTTTATTTATGATTAAAAACAAGCACCTTTATTCTGAAAATGAAAAAGCATTCCTGTTCATGCATTTTAATTTTCAAATTTGACAATTCAGATGAATTTTGGTAACTATTTGCTGGGCCATCTTTTGAAAATTAAATCTTAAAATTTGTTTTCTTTTTAAATTGAATTAAGTCACCGAATAAGCAGTCTTGTAGAAGAAAATGAAAATGTAGTTTGGATGATTTATTATTCATTGTATTTATGAGTCAAAAAAGCACCTTTATTCTGAAAATGAAAAAGCATGTCTGCTAATGCTTTTTAATTTTCAAATTTGATGATTCAGATTGAATTTTGTAAGCATTTGCTGGGCCATCTTGTGAAAATTAAATCTTAAATGTCCTTTTCTTTTTCTTTTGAATTAAGTCACAGAATGAGCAATCTTGAAGAGGAAAATGAAAATGCAGTTTGGATGACTTATTATTCATTTTATTAATGAGTCAGAAATTGCAGCCATAACCTTGAAATGAAAAAGCATTACCGCTAATGTTCCAGCTCTGTTTCCAGGTGTTTAAAGCTGAGTACTAGCCTCAACTTCCTGGCATTAGGTTTGAATAGAGGGTTTCCTAGCATACAAATCTCTTTTGTTATGGTCACATTTAACAAGGGGTGACCTTCATCAAAGCACTGAATGAGTTCTGTAAAACTAACTTTTTATCAAATTTGGCCACGACAAAAGAGGTTTGTATAGACTGATAGAGTATACAAGACAAAGGGTTTATGGCATTTGGGCCTCTCCTCTGCCCCATGTTTACAGCACAAGTAGATGACTGAAACATCTTGTTTCCCAAACCTCTACTGGAGTGACTTCCTACCACTGTTGTGTCTAGAGTTTAAGCCCTGAGCTCATGCTAACAAACCCAGAGCAGAGCTGAGACTGTAGACAGAATGCAGAGCCGTGACAACAATGAACAGCACTAACCAATCACCAGGGGAAGGAGCCTTATAGTGACAGAATACAGTTGAATCTCAGTATGTGAAAACTGAAAGGTTTTTCAACATTGGTGACTGTGAACTCAAAATCAAAATCAAGGACCTGAGCTGATGCAAAATATGGGCTCTTTCAAGTTACTATATATTTGCAGTTGTATGTAGAAATCGTAATAACTTGTGGTTATACAAAATCCCATGGCACAAATAGATTTACTTCAAGGCACAGCAGGGTGCCTTGGCACACCATTTATACAAAAAACAGTCCAATATATTCAGCTCACCAAGAAGGTGTTCAGATAACCACAGGCTCCACCACTCAAAAATGTTACTGTGAAACTCCAAAATTGTGGGAAGTGTAGTTCTGATAATCACAATAAACCATGTATAGCTAGAAATTATCTTACAGTAACAAACATCTTTTTCTTACAGGAAAATATATCACCAGTTTGCTGTAAATCTGTAAAGGATGGTTGTGACAATAGTACCAATAATGTATTAGCAATGGAAGTGTAGTCTGTTTAATACAGTCGCTGATGAAGGAGGTTAAGTTGCACTGTAAGTCACAACTTGCCCTTCTAAAAGCCAAACAGTACAGAAACAGCTGCCAGATTTAAACAGTAATGAGCAACTACCTTGTCACAGGTATGCAGTGCAGCCAGCAGCATAGCAGCTCCTGTAGTTGGACGGAAGTGGTATACATTGTTACCCTTGAGATATTCAGAACGCAGAAATCTGAAATGAAGATTTTATGATATGAGAGGGAGAAGTTAGTCTTGTTTGGAAATTGAAGATGTTCGAAACAATAGCATCAGTTTATAACATTTTTTCCTCTTTTGGTGTCATTTCCATCAACTGAAATCTCTGCCTTGACTCACTCACCTGTTCCTGATGAAGCGCATGAAATCAGGATGAAGCATCTTAAACTTTTCTGCTGTCACATTCTTTCCAAAGTATTTGCTTGGGCTGTAAAAAAGGGCATGATTAATGTTAAAGTCATATGAAACACTGGAGTGATTCCCAGTGTTGAACTAACAAATTAGAACCAAAAATTTTACGACAATGCATTGAAAGATGTTGCTAAGGCAAGAGTTGTCTGACTGGAGTAACCTGGCAATGAGAGGGTGCTTTCTGAATTTGACTGGTTGGTCAGTGAACCAGAGAGCCAACAAAGGGTTAACGGTGCACAAGCCAACACGTGCAGGCGCAGACCCCAATGTCACCAGCCCCATGAATTAAAGGCCCTTCATATCTCCCTTAACCATACCAAGTGGCTGACCCAGACCACCCTCACTGTACTCACATATAATGAGCTGCTGACCTCCACAGTTGGTTCATAATGCCTTATTTAGTGTTTGATGTAAGCACTACTTACTCCTGGCCTTGGTCCTGCCCTCTGTCTACTTGAGTATGTGTTACTGCAGCCGTCACAAGCCGGTAATCACGTTTATCAGAAGGCAGAAAAAGATATCTGGTTTCCTGTGGAGAGAGGCAGGGTGTCATGTGACAACTTTGACACTGTTTTAGCAATATGCAAAAGAACAACAGCTTTTGTCCTCACCTGAGACTGAGGGGGTCCTGTAAAACCAAAAGTCTTGTAGCTTTTCAATGAGTTCATCAATGTGTTGGTTGTGAATGTGTAATGAGTGGTACGAGTTCCTACATCTTGCTCAAAACCCTTAATGATTGCCCCATTGGTCCTGAGTCCAAACACAAAGAAATAAAATGAGCACATTGGTGTGATAAACTGCTGAGCAGATACAGAGCCCTTTAATGTCAGCCTGAAGTGCTGTCTTAACTGTCTAAGGTAAAGGGTCCATTGTAACTTTTTAAAAGTTTCTGATGATGTAGGATTGTTCCAGTGAAATATAACTTGAATTTGAGCATTAACACATTTTACAAAGGGCCTTGTGCAGTGTTCTGTGTGTGTTTTGTGGCACGAGAAAAGCGAGGGATCAATTAATCCAACTGGAGTTTGGACTGAACATTTAAGGTCACATTCACAAATTAAGTGTGGCAGACTTGTTTTGGTTTAAGAGTGAAAATGCTGCATTATTGCAGTTTTCATTTACTTTAGTTTTCTTTCACTCTGCATTTTGTCAGGCAGACCAAAGTCTGTCAAATGTTGTGATACAGCCACCCACCACAAGTCGGGGTTATACCTGTGGTTGCCAACCGTCCCTTTGCCCCCGTCAATTGTTACTCTATGACTGGTACATACACAACCGAGCATCAAGGAAATTCATTGTTTTTGCTTGACGCAGTTCTGCAGTATTTTGAGCAATGAAATAATGTTAAAGCTGTGTTAAGGCTGCATCAGATGGCGTGGTTATTAACCGGAGTAATGTGTAACCATATTCCAATCAGGCTTGTAGATGTTCACCTGTAAAGAGGACCAGAGGCTGGCAGTGCTTGCATTGTCAAGGTTAGTGACTCCCTGCTTGATGTTGTTTATAAATGCAACATTGGCTTGCATACTGCTGTGACATTATGCCACAGTGAAGCTGCAATGCACTGTTTTTTGGGTTAGCTTCCTCTGTTTAGTCCTTGTTTGGTTGGATGACTTCCACATTGATTCACTGGTTTGCTTGAAAGCAAAGTGAGACCCCTCTTTCATGGCAGGCCAAAGTTTGGTTCTTTGGTCTGCATCACAGTTTACATGAGCTCTCAAACCACTTTGGATGAAGGAATATCTTCGAAAGGACCACTGGTCTGGACTAAGTATGTTAGGTCAGAGATTGGCTTAAAACTGCTGTGTAAACAACATAACACTGACACTGATTGGTTTTATCCATAGTATGTAGTATCTGTAGTATCTACAGAGAGAGACTGTGCACTCCAAATGCTGTGTGCTACTTGCTATTAGAAAACACACCTCACAGGGTAATAATAGGACTTTTATTATCGATCCATAATGAATTATTTAGAATATGCAAATGACCTAATATTGACACCAAAAGCAAAGTATTTCCGTCCTCTTTTTTTTTTTTTTACTTGCTTTGGTTTGTTTGTTTTATATTTGAGCAATAACACTTTTAGCAGCTTTTTAGTTTTCTTTTGTTATTTTGTGTAGAATAGTAGTGGACAGAAAGGGTCAGTCTCCACCTGAAAACATAATGGTGACTGTCGATCTCTTTTCCTTTTCTTGAATTTTTCAGGATCCCACCATTCCCCACCACTGCACAGGTGATACACTCAGACTTGGTTTTGCGATCCTTCCAGTCATCAAACATCTGCCAGGTAGCAGGAGAACTAAAGACAATTTGTGCTTCCAGCAGTGCTGTTGACAAAGAAAAAAAGAATTAATCCCAACTGCAGAATTAATCTGGATTGAACAATTTTTACACAGTCATATGGGCTTTTAGACAAGATGAAGTGCTGATAAAAAGATACACTTTGTGTGCCATGTAATTGAATACATCCACAGATTCAGTTACTTTTGACTGCTTTGAAAGAGAGACAACCTTGATGGCTTTATGTGTGGATTAAAGGATGAGAAACTACCACCTCTAGATCATGTTTATGAAAAGAAGGCCTGGTGTATACAGTCTAATAATCCTGAATCTTTGCATTTTCAACCAGTTTAAATTAAGAGTAAACAGAAAATACATCAACAGCTTTGGATAATCTCAAATGTTAACACATTACTTTTGTAAAAATCCACTTTGACTCATATTTACATCTCTTCATTGTTTATTTTCATTGACTTTATAGACCTCTGTCATTCACTTTTTCCTCCTCTGGTTATGGCCCATTTTTATGGGTATTAGATGCAACACTTCTATATTACCCACCATAAAGGACAAGCAATTTAAACGAATTCAACATGGTATTTGGGGATTAAACACTAAAGTTTATGTTGGAATAATAAACTACTTCACATAGATTCTAAACCCATTGTACTTATATTTTGGGAATACAACATTTTTTTAATGTTTGTTATTTTCAATAAGTCTGAACATGAATTTGTTTTAACAAGGCATAATAAATAATAGAACCATAGTAAATGTGTAGATACTAAAAGTGTTGTTTTATTTTCTCTCAAAGATCCAAACATATATCAGTAATCAAAGATGATTATGGAACTGTTTCTATTTTCATTGGTTTCATGGCAGATTTTATCCTCTTTTAAGGTTTAACATTATGTACAGAGTTAATCAATGTATCAGAGTAGATACTGCTTCAGAGTTAAGAAGAGCAGCTTAAGGACTTTTGAGGTATTGCATTCGCAAGACTGCACTGACATGCAAAGAAAGGCCAAAGTCTCTTTGACCTTGACTTTTCAAGCACTGACCACCAAAATATCCGATTCATCCATGTATCAAGGTGGGGTGGACATTTTTGCAAAGTTTGGAGAAGATTGTGTTCATAACAAAGAGTGACTGAAAGGCTCCGTGACCTTCAACCCTGACTTTTACTCTTTAAAACTCTACCAGTTCAGCACTGTGTCATGGTGGACATTTGTGCAAGTTTAAAGAAAATTCCTCATAGCATGCCTGTAAAACTGTGTTCACAAAATTGCTAGCATGTGCAATGAGTTAACATGAGGCTGTGTAACTTTGACATTGACCTTCATGGTCTTGAAATCATCTTAAGTATTCGTAATGTTAAAATCATTTAGAATCAATATAAAAACAAACAAATTAGAGAATGTGTTAAATATTCTTTCAATAACAGCTTGAACTCACTGCTGTAATTGACGTCCTTCCAACCGTGGACTGGTGTGTACAAGCTGAGACGTCGGTGATGCTCAAGAGTGATGTGTTTTGCCATCAACAGGACTGGAATGTTTTTCAGAAACAAAGGCCCAAAGTCAGAATTTGTGATCTGACTGCGAATACCATCAGGACAGTGCTGGTTTGGGCAGAAATACAGAAATGCTGTTACCAATCCACACCAGAGAAGTCCTATTTAAAACCCAAAGACCCTGCAGAGGCAAGTGTGGCAGGATGATATGCCCTCATGTGTCTTTGTTTAGATTAGACTATGTCCACACATGGATGGGTATTGCTAAAAACTGATGTTTTTTTCTGTGCTTTTTGGCCTTCTGTCTGCTCGTAAACAGCGTTTTAGGTCTCTGAAAATGCATATTTTGGAAAACCCTGGCCAAAGTGAAGATTTTTGTGCCTGAAACACATTGCATTCTGTGACAAAATCTCTGTGGGATGATGTCACTCCATGCATCATTCTCACTTTTGTTTACATATGTTGCAGCAGATGTTGAAAAACTGTGCAACACATTTCTGCCGCTTCCTCACTCTGATGCTGGATTAAAAAAACACATGACACAAACGCTGCCAGTGTTTCAGATGAGACTTTGTGCTGTTGTTTCATAAAAAACTGTGTTGACTAGTGACCCATGGCCACTTGCTCCGTAGTTGCCAAGGCTATAACAGTTGTTAAAACCATATTATCTAAAAAGTCTCCAATTGCAATATAAACAATAATATATTAACATACCTGGTAACACCATTTCACATAGCCACAAATTAAACCATAACACCAGTCAGACATGGTGGTAGGAATAAATTTAACAGTAAAGAAGCTTTTGCATTGAAACAGCAAAAAAGGTGTGTTTCATGGACATGGTTACAAGGCAATAAACAGTATTTAACAGCACTTCTATGGACAAAAACTGTTTTTTTTTTTAAAGCAACCATATGGACAGGGATATTTCTTAAAACCGGTGATGGAAGGCCTCCATTTAAAAATATATATATATATACCCTCTTAGGCCTTGACATAGCCTGAGTCTTTGTTAACCTGCTTTCATTTGGGTCCTTGTTCAACTGTCACCTCATGAAGGCCCCCTATCAAGTGATGTTTTTGGTTTCATCATTACATAACATTTTGCACCCTCACATGTACGTATTTGACCCCCTGCAATCCTTTTTATTTATCTAGAGGATGAGTTGACATGCAAATGCATATTTCAGCATGCATACTACAGCAGCATAACATTTTTTGACACTTTTGTGCAAGTCATGGACAAGTTGTTCCTTGCAAGTGCTGTCGCATAAGTATGACACTCTTAGGCAAGGCCTGATCTATAAGCTGTGTTGGGGGTAACATGTAAAAGTCATTCATTTGTACAAGTAAAACAATCCACCAGAAGTATTTTAACCAGATGCCAAAAAGTTTGAACTACCTGTGATTAGTTCGCCAAAATGTCAGGAATGATCTACCTGCTAAGTTCCTTCAAAAACAGTATGCAAATGTACCTAGAAGAACTGATGTTGATGAAGGCAAAGGGTTGTCACACCAAATGTTTTGATTTAGATTTCTCTTCCATCCATTTACTTTACATTTAAATGAACAATTCACACTATTTGTGAAAGCATCCTTATTTTACAGAATCTTTTTACACCTGAGTAAAAGTTTTGAACAACTTTGTAACATATAATGAATTGAGCTAGATTTGTGTTCATCTTCTACCACTACAACAGGCTAATTTCTGAAAGAACACACTATACTTCAATTGAAAATTACTGCAATGGTGTGACGATGACAGATTTTCAATAAGGCCATTGATCCACATGGACAAATTAAACATAAAAAATATTTTTTTACACTCACTGTTTGTGGTTGGATGTCTTCACTCATGTAGGTATCTCCAATGTAGGGTGGATCTTTTGGCTTGGATGTCGGGCTCAACTGCCTCGGCTTCTGTTCAACGGGGCTGTTTCTGATTTTAGTTTGGTTTTTGTTTGAGACACTGACAGACCAGAACGTGGACTTGGATAGAATAGAGACATTTTCCCCATGTGGTTTGTGGTCAGCTTTTGGAGGTGTCTGAGACTTGATTGGATGTTTGGCTTGTGTTTGTTCATGCTGGTGTTCGTTGACAATCGACTTATCAGAAGGCTTCTCAGGGTTTCGTGAGAAGCTGTGGGAGAAAGAACACAGTTTATCAGTAAGGGCAAAATAACCCATGAATAAATCCATTGCATTAATTTATTGATTCAGTATCACATAAGAGCAATACAAATTCAACACATTAATCTATACCACTAATACTAACTTGTTTGCAGCTCCAACTACAACATACCGTTCACACTTCGTAAACACGTTAGCTGAAAAAGTTTTGTTGTTTCAATGGTGAATGTTGATATAAGCCTAATCATTTGTTAACCCTGATACTAATGCTTTACCTCACGCAGCCACTCAATCAGCCTGGTTCAATGTCTGTAATCAGCAAGTCCATCTTACCAAGCTCCAATCTACAACAATTATGAGCAGCCTAAAGCGGCACAGACCAACCAGCATCTCTGGAGGTTGGAGCTGGAAGTGGCTTCTCATACAGGGATTAGCATAGATGCTAAAAGCTTCATCAGCTGTTTTATCTAACCTAGACTGCATTCTTTATAAATTGAAAAACAAAAAACATTTATGAAAGCACTTCTCAGTAGCAGAAGTGCTTTCATATATTTTCCCTCCGCTACCCGTATGCTTTGGCAAAAGTTTGTTCTACTAATTGGCTCACATTTTGTATTTTAAGCCACAGCAGTAGTGGCCACCTACTGCATTATCTGACTGGCCTGTAATGAATGTGATTGACAGAACGATCATCCAATCACCTGCCAGATATGCTTTTCAAAGGTTCTGCCCATTACTAACGCTGTCCATGGGCTGTTGCCCAAATGGACAAGTGACATACAGACCTGATCAAAATCTTAAGACCAGTTGAAAAATTGCTAGAATTTACCTTTTGCACATTTGGATCTTAATGAGGTTTTAAGTAGAGCTACAATATGCAAAAGCAAGAAGGGGGAGTGTGACAAAAAGCACTTTGAAAAAGTAATTTATTGAAAACAACAACTAAACTGAAATAGGCTGTTCATCAGCTGATCAAAAGTTTAAGACCATCGCTCAAAAAATTATAAAAAACTCTCCAAACCAGAACAAAAATTTTTCTCAGTAGGACTCAGTAATGAGTAGCTCCACCGTTCTTGTTAATCACTTCAAAAATTCGTTTGGGCATGCTTGATGCGAGTGTTTACAGGAAGCTTTCGGGAACATTGCTCCAAGTGGTGAAGATGGCTTCACGAAGGGCATCAACTGTCTGGAACTGATGGCCATTTTTATAAACTTCCCTTGCCATCCATCCCCAAATGTTCTCTATGGGATTTAAATCAGGGGAACATGCGGGATGGTCCAAAAGAGTGATGTTATTCTCCCTGAAGAAGTCCTTCGTCAAGCGAGCATTGTGAACTACAGCGTTGTCCTGTTGAAAAACCCAGCTGTTACCACACAGACGAGGGCCCTCAGTCATGAGGGATGCCTGCTGCAACATCTGCACGTAACCAGCCGCCGTTTGTCGACCCTGCACCACCTGAAGCTCCAGTGTTCCACTGAATAAAAAAGCACCCCAGATCATGATGGACCCCCCTCCACTGTGCCGGGTAGAAAACATCTCAGGTGGGATCTCCTTGTCATGCCAGTAACGTTGGAAGCCATCTGGACCGTCAAGGTTAAATTTTTTCTCATCAGAGAATAAAACTTTTTTCCACCTTTCAATGTCCCATGTTTGATGCTCCCTGGCAAAGTCTACACGGGCAGTTTTGTGGCGTTGAAGGAGATGAGGTCTTTGAATTAGTTTTTTGTTTTTGAAACCCTTTTCATGCAGATGCCGTCTGATGGTTATTGCGCTGCAGTCGGCACCAGTAAGGGCCTTAATTTGGGTCGAGGACCGCCCTGTGTCTTGACGGACAGCCAATCGGACCCTCCGGCTCAGCGCAGGTGTAATTTTTTTGGGTCTACCACTTGACTCTTTTGTGCCATAATGCTCAGGATCTTTCAAAAAATTTAGAATGACTGTCTTATTGCGTCCAACCTCAGCAGCAATGGCACGCTGCGAGAGGCCTTGCTTATGCAGCTCGATGATCCGACCACGTTCAAGAAGAGACAGCTTCTTAGCTTTAGCCATCAGGAGGGCATGACCGTGTGAATGTCTGACAGAAAAATGAAAATTTTGAGCAGATTTTGGCTTTAATAGCCTGTGGTCTTAAACTTTTGATCAGGTGATAAACAACCTATTTCAGTTTGTTTGTTTGTTTTTTTAATTACAAGTTCCAAATGTTTTTTGTTGCACTCCCCCTTCTTGCTTTTGCATATTGTAGCTCTACTTAAAACCTCATTAAGGTCCAAATGTGCAAAATGCATATTCTAGCAATTTTTCAACTGGTCTTAAGATTTTGATCAGGCCTGTATATTGAACAGTGCATCTGGTCTATCAGGTTAACAAATGCAGTGATTTTAGGAGAAACTGTGTACAAGGAAATTGATACAAGATCATATGTCAATGATCTGCGCTGCCGGTCAAAAGTTTTAGAACATCCCAATTTTTCCGATTTTATACTGAAAAGTATTCAGTTTCATGTCTCATTGCACTCTGAAATGAAAACATAGTACAAATAAGCAATTGGAGTAAAAAAAAGAAATCGGGAAATCATTTTATAGACCAAAATGTATTTGAAACTCTTGACTCATCAAAGTAGCTACCTTTGGCAGATGTAACAGCTGAACACACTCGAGGCGTTCTTTCTACAATAGAAATCAAATATTCTTCAGAAAGTTCTTCCCAAGTCTGTTGCAGAAGTTCCCATAAATGTGTGGCACTGGTAGGTTGTTTTGCTTTTACTCTTCTGTCCAGTTCATCCCAAACCATGGGGTTCAAGTCTGGAGACTGTGCTGGCCACTCCATGTTTTCAAGCTTACCATGTTGTTCTTTTCTCCTGAGGTGGTTCTGGCATAGCTTGGACTTATGTTTTGGGTCATTGTCTTGCTGTAGGATGAACCCCTGACAAATTAGACCCATACCAGAGGGTATTGCATGGCCCTGCAGAATGCTGTGTTAGCCGTTTTGGTTCAGGTGCCTCTCACTCTGTGCAAGGCACCAACCCTGGATCCAGCAAAACAGCCCCAGACCATTACACTTCCTCCTCCATGTTTGATAGTTGATGTCACACACCATCCTTTCACCTACTCGACGGCGCACAAAGACCCTGCGTGATGAACCAAAGATTTCAAATTTTGATTCATCAGTCCATAATTCCTTCTTTCAGTCTTCAGTAGTCCAATGGCGGTGTTTCATGGTCCAGGCAAGCCTCTTTGTCTTATTCTGACGTCTTAGCAGTGGCTTTCTTGCTACAACTCGTCCTGTAAAACCTGCAGCTTGAAGTCTTCTCTTCACAGTTGAAACTGAGAGTTGCTTACTACGACCACTATTATGCTGTGCTTGAAGCTGTTGTCCTGTGAGCCGCCTGTCACGCAAAGTGTTAACTCTCAAAAACTTGTCCTCTGATTTAGTTGTGGCTTTGGGTCTGCCAGACCTCATCCTGTCAGAGTTTCCCCCAGTTTCTGAGTGCCTTTTGATGGTGAAGAAAACTGTACTCACTGACACCTTGACTTTCTTTGCATTTTATCTGTAGGAAAGACCTACATTTTTAAGTGTTATGATGATCCGTCTCTCTTCCATTGTTAATTTCCTTTTTCTTGCCATTTTTGTAGCAACACACGACTTTCTGCAGTACAATGCTGTTCAACTGATGCTCACAAGGGTATGGTACCACAGGGTAAGCTTTTACGCAGACAGAGGGGGTTGTAAGCAATCAAGACAAGTTTGAACACCTGTAGGAATTAGTAGAGCCAGCTGTCAAGGCTTGATCAACCTTCATTGCTGCAGAACAGCTTTTAATTGTTAACCCAGTTCATGTTCCCTGAAAGAGGCCTTTTTGTATAATTCTGAAATGTACATAAGTTTTCGGTTTTGAGTAACCTAACATTTTCTTTTAAGCTATGACAGTACAGCACTTACCTTTGTGACATTTCAAGCTATTCATTGGACTTGCACGACTTGAGTTACAATAAATAACTGGAAAAATTGGGGTGTTCTTTTGGGGTGCTCTAAAGCTTGACACAAGCTCCCGTTGAGTTAACAAAATCTGGCCCCGAAGTGCATGTCAAAAAAGCAGGCACCTTGATGATCTCTGCCATATTTTCATGAGCTGAAGCTGGCACATACATCAGCTCATTCTATCTTGTCATGACATCTGTACTGCATGTTCAGCACGGTTCATTTCCACAAACACGTTTGGCTTGTTTAGATTACTTGTTCACTTTTGTATTACTACTTACTACCTGACTTAATTCAATGTAACATCTAGAATATGAAGTTGAAGCAACACACACAGTATTGATTATGATACTCTCAAACCTTTGGATGATTCTTTTCTCGATTCTCATGCTAGAGTACAAATTGAAGATGTTAAGATACTGTATGGAAATATTTCCAGTTTTACACACATGAAGCACAAAAGCAGCAGGGAGCAGGCGATGGAGCAGAGAATTATCCTCTTCAAATATTTCATCTCTTCATCAAAGACTTGCAATTTTCTTTCCTATTTGCACCCAGGGAGGCAGTGGATGAAGGCCAGCAAGGATGTAGTCCTGCCCAGGTTCGTATCTGTTTCTTTCTGGTCGACTTTCTTCAAGGAGGCTAGTTGGAAATGGATCTGAGATGTATTGAGCTTCCAACGGCATCTGATTACTAAAATATGAAAATAGACTGAATAGAAAAAATTAATTCCCCTCAGGCAGTCTTCATAGTTCATTCACTCCACTCCTCTGATTGTTCTATAAACCAGGTGATCTTCACCAGTCGACACCCTGGATGGGTGGAGCCATTTTGGCTCAGAGAGTGCGTCAGTGTTTAGCTGTATAGTTCTTGCTGTAGCATGACTCACCCTGAAGAGTTGTGACCTCTGCCTGAATGATTCTCAGATAAAGAAAATATTCAAAAAATTCAAAAAATATTTCCCGCTGTCTTTAAGTTTCAGAGAGACAAAACCTGGAACAAAGTGGACTTAGATTCATGTCATGTAAATATATTATTTCATCTTATTCTTGAAAACTTGAAAGATATAAGGCATTTTTGTGTGCCCAGCACAAAGTGTTTTGGCATGCTGCATGTATGTGTCTTTTTTTTTTTAATCTCCACTCAGTCTCCCATGCAGTTTTAATTGTTTACACCCAGAATTAGGCTATTTAGGTAGCATGTGAACTGGTGCCCTTGTTTGTTTCCAGGGGTGTGTTTGTCTAAAAATGAAAAATGCAAGTTATGGTGGGTTCCTACAACTTGGACACAGGAAGTGCCTCAAACCACCTAAAATCTGAAGTCTAAAGTTTATTGTACAGCATGATGCCGCTATTTGAAGGACACATACCATATTGCGATGTTTCATTTAAGTCAGAGGTCCAACTGGGAAACTGGGAAAGATATCTTATCCAAGTTGAAGCACATTTCAGTTTTATCCATCAGCACAAGTCAGAAAGGGCTTCTATGTCAATAAAACTTACATTAAAAGTTAACTATTCCTTGTAATGTTAGCCCTAAAACACCTTTTCCTAAGATCATATGCTAGTGGGACTTGAATGAAGTTATCACATTTTGTGGCACATTTAATAGATCAACACCAAACCATCAGAGCTCCATTTGCAGTTAGCATTGTTAGCTCCCAGCCTCCATAAACAGCACTCTACAAGACAGTTTTCACGCAAAAGTCAACCAAACAATCTTTCCACATGTAGATTGTGTACGATCCTATCAATGTGTTTCATTTCAATGCATAAGAAGAACCCTAAGTTGTTATTTTAGGTAATAATGCACTGCCTTTACTTCCTGTTTAAGCACTGAGCAGCCATGTTTGTTGATGAACTCGGGGTCTGTAAGGGTTGTCAGAGTTTCATAGTAGAACCTTTGACTTTTCAAAGTGTTTCAGATGATATTTTCTGACTGAGATGTCAGGATTTTTTACTGACAACGAAAAGGGAATGTACCAAAAGAAGAGATGGTCACGCATCTGTGCAATCAAAACATACATACATACCTGAACTTGATCCACACAAGATACAGAATGGCACACACTCCATGTTTGTACATCAGTACAATTTCTAAATAATTTTATTTTTAAGTTTATTGACAGTAGTGAATATTTCTGTAAGAGATATTAAATAATGAGACTTCCATCAGTCAAATGTGTTTGTTAATTTTATTCTTTTGTAAGCTGAGGGAACATTTTCACATTTTCTCATTCAATGAAAAAATTCAAAGCAGGGCTGTGCTGAGTTAAATACACAGAAAACAAAATCTCATAAAAACCCTCATTCTTGACTAATTATAGACTGTTGTAATTTGCTTTTTTTCAGGACCAATCCACAAAAACACAATTGCTAAATGGTAGTGGTTGTAGGCCTACTTCCTCTATTCTTCATTTACGTCAGGAACTGTCTTCTGAGAAATAATTACAAATAACCTGACACAGAGATGGACCATTCAGTTTATTTCACGAGTCCATCTGGCCAACAGCCCAGGGACCACTGGTATGGATGGCCTGCTGCTGTGGACTTACAAAGCTTCAATAAGTACAATTACAATCATTTAGCCATTCCTTTAATCCCATTCCAATATTCATAGCAATTCCTGGTATTAACTTCAGAGATATCAACAAACTTAAATACATGGTAGTTCCTGCAAGCACATATACTGTATATACATAAATATGTATATATCTATATATATCTATATCTATATATCTATATCTATCTCTATCGATCTATCTATCTATCCATCTATCTATCTATCTATCTATCTATCTATCTAGACCAGTTAAACCCAATTTAAAACTATATTGGTTTAACTTGATACTGCTATATTAATCAACATCATTCTTCTCCAGTTTATGATCATTATAGATGTTAATATATTAGAATGACCTCTCTATACATGGTTGTTATTTATTTTACCTCCATAATAAATACCTTAACAACCATAAAGACATGAAAATGATACCACATCTCAAGGAGCTAACCTCAAATAAATCGTTATTCAGCAGAGACAAATATGATGAGGACAGATTTATGGTCTGGGCATCCATTGGCATGGGTTTGTTGCTATCAGAAATTCTTATTTTTGGTCCCTCTGTCTCTCTGCCTGGATGCATGTGTGTGTGTTTAGAAAGCTGTCTAATGGAAGTCTGGATAGAACCAAAGTTTTATGTACATATTGCAGTGATGAATTGTCTTTACATCAACACACAAAGAGTCCCAGGTACCACCTTTAGGCAAAGCATATCTTTATTAACATTAGCAAAGACGTTAAAAATGACATGGGATCATCAAGCCGTGATTCTATGTATCTATTAGATAGATAGACAGCCAGACAGATAGATGGATAGATGTGATTAACACAATAACATTTTTTAATCATTTGACAACACACACACACACACACACACACACACACACATACACACATTACAAAGGCAGGAAATCACAGTCATTTGAAGTTTGGGCATCTACTGAACTGTTTCTTGCATCTTCTGGACTGCTTACAGGAGAGGAAGAAGTCTCAATGCCATAGACTTCGTTGTCTGTCTCACAAAGCTACAGTAACATGCAGAAAAGACATGTAAAAGATTTTGAATGGCATATGACACTCAACTAGTATAATGAGCTCAATATGAAGACTCAGTCTTGCACTCATGATGTGTTTTCTTTTTAATCTGTTTTTTGTATGATTGTATGAAATGTTCAATATTTCTTTCTTTTTAGAGTTTTTTTTTTTAATGTTGTGTTTTATGTGTAGAAAGGACAATGTAGGGACAGGCAATTTAAATTGCTGAATAAAATAAGAACAGGCTATAAATGCCCCAGTGTGTGCATATTGTCTTGCTTCACCCTTGTTCATAAACATAATCATTAAATATTAAACATAAAAATTACGCACATGGATTATTTGTT
This sequence comes from Cetoscarus ocellatus, assembly GCA_037902135.1. Lineage (NCBI taxonomy): Eukaryota > Metazoa > Chordata > Actinopteri > Labriformes > Labridae > Cetoscarus > Cetoscarus ocellatus. Next base: position 76,047 of record JBAMNC010001211.1, read on the forward strand.
TTATTTTATTTATTTGTTTAATTCAGTTTAATCCAAGTTCTTAATGTTTTTCTTAGTTGAAAAGGATATTTCTTTGCTTCCAGCCGTACAGTCATTGATCTCCCCTCTTGCCTGGAGCTTCATCAAAGCCTGTTTAATTTAGATGGTGCAGAGACCGGACTTTACTGCTAGAGGTCAGCAGTTCGTTACTTTTCTCTGAGGCAGCCTGCAGCTCCCGAAGCTTCTGTCAATGATTGTCTGTGGCTGTCCCTTCACTAACTAATTTAGACAGGAGAGCTGTTCAATCCACCTTTATGTCACAATTTATCTATGGTGACGCAGTGATCACCACTTTATCTTATCATATGTGTTTAATTAAGTTACAGAAGAGGTGGTTTCATCTGCTGAAACTTATGGAAACTTTCCCTTCCTAAATACAAACAGAAATTAAACAGCAGTCTTCAACTTTTTAGCTTTTGCGGTCCTGTTTATTATGGGATTAAGGTTTTACTTTAGACAAATATTAACTTAAATACATTTTAAGTACAAAAACTCTGTGTGAGTGCTCAGTGAAATAACAAAGTGCTTGTGTCCTGTTTTGTGAGTGGTGTTAGATCAACATGGTCATAATCCAGTCTTTACTGTGATAAGAATTTATAAAGTTTCATTTGTCTATTTGTTGGTTTGTTTGGATGTGAGCAAGATGACAGAAAAAGATTTTGCAGATCCAGGAATTTCTTCAAGGATCTGTTAACTTTGGAAGATTGGGCAGTTTTCAACATGTTCCCAAAAACTCAAAAAATATCAACAGATTTTGATTGATATTTCAGTTAATGCTGTCATAGCGCCAAAGGAAAGTGACTCATTTTTTATGGCATTTGTCGGTTTCTTTGTGAGTCTGTCTCTGACCAATATAACTCAAAAAGTTCTCAACAGGTTTTGATGAAATTTTCAGGTAATGTTGTTGGTCATGGCACAAGAAAGAAGTGAACAATTTTTGGTGGTCATCAGAATACTAAATTGGATTCAGGATTTTTTACAGGATTTCTTAACGTTGCGCTATAGGGCAATTTTCCACATTTTCCAGAATAACTTGGCTAAGAATGTCACAAAGGCTTTGGCATAATTTTGTGCACTCTTGGCACATCTAGCTTCTTAGTATAATCACCATCTTGGGCATATTTTAGCCATTCTGTCATTGTTTTTTCCGTCTATACTTGTGTCATCTAACTATAGTATACAGCTAAATTAAATCAAATCTCTGGCAGCATGGAGCTTGTGACAAAATGCGACTCAACATAACATCCTCCCCACATTCTCTGCAGAGCAGGGATGTTCAAACTGTTTCATCACAGGCCACATACAGAGAAATACAAGGATGGCCAGGCCACTTGATTTCATGCACCCCAAGTTAATTAAATTACAAAGATACTACAAATATAAAAAAAAGTAAAACTTTAACTATTTCATCTGGTGATGAGCAAGCCTCATTTCTCATCCCAAGCAAGGATGAAGCTAGGTTCACTGCTTTGTGATAAAAAAAAAAAAAACAGCTGCATGAGCAAATAGTCCAACAGTTAATGACATCAGAAACATTCATTAAGATAATGAAAAAAGTCTTTGTACCTAAGCGGCAAGTCTCTAAACCAACATTGAATGCCCATGACTTTGCACCCCTCAGTATGCAAGTTAAAACTCTAACATGCAAAGCAAAAGCCATTTGTCAAAACACCCAGAAATGCTGCCAATTTCTCTGGGCTCAAGCTCATCTGAGATTGACTGACACAAAATAGAAAAGTATGCTGTGGTCTGATGAGTCCACATTTCAAATTGTTTTTTAACATCATGGACACCATGTCCTAAAGGTGAAAAGGACTATCCTGATTGTTATTAGCGCAAAGTTCAAAAGCCAGCATCTGTGATGGTATGGAGATGTGTTAGTGCCCATGTCATGGGTGACCTGCACATCAAAGGTGACGTAACACAGTGGTAAACATGCCCCTGTCACAGCTTTTCTGGAATGTGTTGCAGGCAGCAAATTCAAAATGAGTGAACATCTGCAAAAAACCAATTAAGTTTATCGGTTTGAACATTAAGTATTTTGCCTTTCTAGCATATTCTAGTGGGTATAGGTTGAAAAGGATTTGTAAATCATTTAATCAATCAATCAATCAAAACTTTATTTATAAAGCGCTTTTCATACAAAGAATGCAACTCAAAGTGCTTTACATAGAAAACAAATAAAAACATTCCCTTAGACCCACCTACCCACCCCTGTTTTACATAAGTGTCTACTCTCACGTATGCATGCAACATTTTACTCATGCACAAATACACATGCACACACACACACACACACACTCACACCCACACACACACACTAGAATAGTTGACATTGGGCTAAGAATAAGAGGCTGAGTAAGCGGCAAGGCATTGTATTTTTTTTTTTCTATTTACGTTTTACATGATGTCCCAACGGGCGGCACGGTGGCGCAGCAGGTAGTGCACATGCCTCACAGCAAGAAGGTCACCGGTTCGATTCCCGAGTCGGGCAGGGCCTTTCTGTGCGAAGTTTGCATGTTCTTCCCATGCATGCGTGGGTTCTCTCCGGGCACTCCGGCTTCCTCCCACAGACCAAAAACATGCTCATTAGGTTAATTGGTCACTCTAAATTGCCCTTAGGTATGGGTGGGAGAGTGAATGGTTGTCTGTCTCTATATGTTGCCCTGCAATCGACTGGCGACCGGTTCAGGGTGTACCCCGCCTCTCGCCCAATGACAGCTGGGATAGGCTCCAGCCCCCCCCGCAACCCCGAAAGGAATAGTCAGTATAGAAAATGAATGAATGAATGATGTCCCAACTTTTTTGGTATTGTTGTTTGCAAAGGTTCACATTTTTAACAGTCACAATCATTGATCCCAAACAGACAAAGTACAGAATGTGAGTCAGAATAGACTTTGGCTTCTGCCAGCAGTCATCTGACTGAATATCAGGCTCCTTCTGATACATAGGTTATTTATTGATAAAAACACCACTGCTTCCTTGATGTTCCTGTAACAAAGTCCATATACAGTACCTGACACACCTTAACAGACAGTGTGATGTATTTTTTCATTAGCATGCACTCAGCTGCGCATGTAGAGTTGCAGGAGTCCTGCCTGATGCAGCTGCTGCCATAGGACCATTTCCATCTCCAGGTCATGGTCAGAGGTGAATCCCACTGGGCGAACAACCCTGTCATAGTAGTACCTGGAGTACTTGGCATATTCTGGGGTAATGAAGCCATACGCACTCACCTTCATCAAACAGGAATAGAAAGAACACTGTCAGAGATGGAAGAGTGGGTATATAGTCTCAATATTTCCCCATTCTAAATCCCAACATCGTCATCTTCATATGACCACTACAACATTATACCAAGTGTTAAGTTTTTTACTTTTTAAAAAAATATTTTTAATTCATCATGAAATATATTGTTATAAATTTCCTTTAAATATTGTGATATTCTTTTGAGGCAACATTACCCTCTTTAAAATCATACTTTGTTAGATTCTCCACTGCCGGTAAAGAGTATAAAAAGACACTGTCTTCTGATTGAGGCATAAAGTAGATATTTGGTTTTATGCGAGAGAGAATCTCTGTCCAGGTTTCATGGTGGTGTAGTACACCGAACTTTTGCCTTACAGAAAGAAGGCTTCCCTGTGTGGAGTTGTATCTTCTCCCTTTGCATTTACAGGTCATCTCCTGTTTCTCAAGTGTCCATCCACAAACCAAAAACATGCTTGGAAAGTAGTGACTCTAAATTGTCCTTGTGGATGAATGTTTGTGTCTGTCTCCATGTGAATGACTGTCAACCAGTCCAGTGTCTGCCCTGCCTTTTGCCTAATAGCTAGTACTGGCTCCTGCTCCCTGGTCACTCCAAAAGGGAAAAAACTGTAAAGATAAAGGCCCTGAAAATGGCTATGTGACAACATAGTGCCCTTTTATCAAAAAAGATCATTTAATCACAAAAGTGCAGCCTTATCCTATTGTAAATGAATGAACTAAAACTAAAAGAAGTCAATAAAAGTAATATTTTTCCCATTAACAATGATAATGGTAAATTCTACCTTGTCACAGGTGTGCAGTGCAGCCAGAAGCATTGCAGCTCCTGTAGATGAACGGAACTTTCCCACACTACTAGCTTTCAGTTTTTTAGACCGCAGGAATCTGAAATGAAGATCACTTGACATAAGTAAGTACTTGAGTAATTTTTACAGTGCTAAAGTGATATTTGATTGGCCCCCCAAGTTGCCAAACCCAGATCCTTTATTGTGATTGGCTATTTGCCTTGTCTATGGTGCAGATTAAGTTGAAATCAGTGTAATTTATGTTGCAAAGAGCTGGTCATGGCTTTTGTATTAGTCTGTGCAACCGTTCTGCAGATCATTCACTCACCTGTTCCTGATGTAACGCATGAAATCTGGATGAATCATCTTGAATTTTTTTGCTGACAAGTTCTCTCCAAATAATTTTGTTGGGCTGTGAAGAAAAATGGCATTATTTTCAATACTGTTGTGTAACCCAGTATCCCAAATAGCTGCCTGCTAACAGCTAGTGCCTCTAAATCAATGTCCATTAATGGACTAAAAGAAGTCTAAAGAGCAATTCATTTGCATTTTCATGATTATCACCACTTAACACACATGGGAAATGTGTAACATCCGTGTAGCGGCTCGAAAAATATAAATTTACAGAGTTTGATTCACTCTATTGTTATAACCATAAAACAAAATTAAATGCTAATGGTTATACTGCTAAGAATGGCTGGCTGCCATTTTGACCTCTGACCTGCTGGTGCTATGCATAGTGGGTAATACAGTGTAGACTTGTCAGATTCATACCACTAGTTTTTCCTGATGGAGTACGACATCATGGTTTCTTTGGCATCCTGCAGATTTCGCAAATTTTCGCCTACTACATACTATATTTTGGCAAAATCAGTAATTGCTGCATGCAGTTTGAAAAACGGCCTCTGCCTGAACCTGAACTCTGCATTACCAAGCAGAGCCTGACTTGACAAACTTGTAAAGGTGTACTGACTGATGCAGTGACTCATCCCTGATGCATCACCAGACCTTTTCCTTTTTCCTTTGACTGTAGTTGTGTTGTAAGATGGAAAGAAAAGAAGCAAGGGTTAAGGATATGTCATTAAACTTACTCTTTTCCCTTATCACGGCCTCTCTCCACGAGAGTGTGTTCCACTGCCGCCTTCACCATCAAGTAATCATATTCATGAGATGGCAGGAGAACATATCGAGTTTCCTGTGGAGTACAGCAGAGTGACACAATGCACTTCTGTCATCATTTTAGACAATTATGCAGATACGAGTGTCCTCACCTTAGACTGAGGGGGCCCTTTGAAGCCAAGACCTGTGTACCGTCTAAATGAGTTCTTTAGTGTCATGGTGGTGAATGTGAAGTGGGTGGTCCGAGACCCCACGTCCCTTTCAAAGCCTTTAATAATTGCCCCGTTTGTTCTTATGACAACAAGAGTCCACATACATAGAGAAAAACAAATATGTCAAAACAAAATGCAAAACACAACAAATATCAGAAAACAAAAAACAGAATAAAATAAAACAAAATAAACATATAAATTTAAAGAAAAAATAACAAACCAAAAATGAAGCAAAAAATTTGAAAGAGCTTCAAGAACAAAAATGCAACTTATTGAGTAAATAATCACTGAATGAAAACGAAATGCCATTTTAAAAGAAGGCAACGACAAACATAATGATGGTTTCAAAAAACAAATAAAAAAATTCAACAGCAAATATGAAATACATCAAACAAATAGATACACAAACAAATAGACTGAAATACAAAAATTGAAAAGGATTAATTAAAATGAAAACAAATAAAAAAGCAACAATTAAAATGCAAGAACAAATATGCAGAGCATCTTACTGAGTAAATTGTCAACAAACAAACAAAAAAAAAGAGGGTTAGAATCAATTAGACAAATATGATGATGGATTCAAAGCCATTTTAATCTTCTTTCCATGCAGTAAAAGAAGTTTTTTGCCAGTTTTTGAAATATAAACATTTTACCTTTGCAATTTTTTTGTAAATAATTCTAAATCTCATATTACATTCTGATGCTCTATGGTTATACAGAAATATTTCAATTACATATCCTAGGTTAAGCATGGTGTTGTATAAGTATTTTGGTTTGAATCATACCTGGTAGATTCTAATGTTTTCTTCATGCTTAAAATTTGTTGATTTTTGTAACTGACTGAAGGGCCACATTGAGGTAGGTGCAAGGTCACATGTGGCCCCCAGGCCTCTAGTTTCCAATCCCTGATTTAATGGGTGATTATAATTCATTTCACCCCTCACTGTCTGCCTTTTCTGCACGCATTTTCTGTGCCTGTGCATCAGTCAGATATGTAAATCCATGTAAAACCATTGTTCTATAAATACCCTTGCCAGATCTACGACACAAGAAGATTATTTCAGATGTGAATAAGCAAGTCAAGACTCAGCTTCAACCTGAAAACATAGTGGTGGCTGTCAATCTCTTCCCCTTTCTTTGAGCCGTTCAGGATCCCACCATTCCCCACCACAGCACAGGTGATACACTCAGATGTGTTGCTGCGATCCTTCCAGTCATCAAATATCTGCCAGTGAGCAGAAGAGTTGAAGTGGGAAAAAGTATCAACCAGTGCTGTTGACAAAAAAAAAAAAAAAAAAAAGATTAAGGTCGTACTAATCAAACACAGTCCTTGTGTTTTTAACAGATTTGGCAAAGATGTAGTTTATGGCAAACTAATGCATTTAGTCATCCTGGTAATTGTTAGGCACCTTCCTGCTGAAAAATGGTAAAAAAAAATTCTATGCAAACCATGCTAGGCTTCTCATGCCTTTGCTGGAAAGGCTACAACCTGAGCACTCACAGCTCTAGATATGGCTCAACAAGCACAAAGACCACTGAGGTGGTGCAACTCATTGCAAAAAAAGGATTCCCTTGTGGAAAAAGGAGCCTTAAAGGACCCCTGAATAAAACACTGACTGTACAAAACTGAAATACAGCACATCAAAACCATGGATTTAAGCAGAAAAGCAAGTCTTGCGCAAAATATTTTAAAAGATAAAATACAATTTGCACTGCAATACTGTGTCAAATTTAATGAAAAATACCCTAGTTCTACTTCAAGCATCTTATTCTTGGAAGGCAAACACAAAATATATATTCATACAGGAAGTGCTCCAAGAGCACAAACATCCACCAAGGCTTTTCTGCCCCAATTTGCCCTGTCTAGCAATGTTAAGAAAAAAAAAACTTGTGCATCCACATCTGAATTCAGGACACCACCAAAATCTAATCACTTGTTCCTTGTATCATGACTAATATTCTGTGAAAGTTTCATTAAAATCTGTTTTTAACTTTTCAAGTTATCCTGTTCAGAAACAAACTATAAAAAAAAGCCCAGCAAAAACATAACCTCCTTGGTAAAGGTAATAAAGCTTCATCAATGAGTACGGGAGCAGAAAAAACAAAACTCACTCTTGTAATCAACGCCTCTCCAGCCATGGACTGGTATGTACAGCTTTAGCCGCTGGTACTGCTCAGGAGTGATGTGCCTCGGCAGCAACAGCACTGGAATGTTTTTCAGGAACTGTGCCCTAATTTCAGTGTCAGTGACCTTGCTTTGGATACCATCTGGGCAGTGCTGATGAGAGTATATACAGCAGTGTTGTCATCAAACCACATGCAGACAGTCCATATCTTAACACAGCAGCAACACACAGGACATATGTCTTTGACATTTGTTTCACGGGCAGGATCACTAGCTCCACCTGGCCAGTTGCACAGCCTCTAGATGCTATTTTTTTGACAAAGATGTCTGAAAACCTGGAGTTCAGGGTGTGCCAGTCACACCTTTTCTTTAAAGACACAAAACAAAAGCATAAATCCAGATGCATGCCACAAAGTGGATGGATTATGTTCCTTGATTATGCAAGGGTCTATTAGGCATTAAACCAGATTGTTTGCTCTCACCCCATTTAAGTCATTGCTCGTATGTTTGCTTTTGTTGTTTACACAGCTTTCTTCATTGGTTTTTTCAACCATAAACTGTTTTTATGACTTGTTTTCATGCAGTACTCTTTTAGTTAGGCAGAGTTGGTGGCACCACCTGCAGCAATGTATTGCCATAGCCAACTATATCTGTACAGATGCAGAGCTGATCTCTGTCACTGTGGCGCATGTTCAGGCTCATGCCATGTACTTCATGCAACCTCACTTAAAAAGTCCTGGACTATGTAAAGTCAATTTTCTTTACGAAGAGGCTTTGGGAGCAGAAGAACATAAAACTTTTTACTGAACTCTCAGTTCACAGAGAAATGTGCTATGCCTCTTTGAAGAAACACTTTGTTTTTTACTTCCTGGAGTTTATTATGTAATAGCTATACAGATTCCAGCTATATGTGCCTTTTACTGCATGTCACAGGCAGACACTATAGCCTCGTTTCCACCAGAGGGTTCAGTTCGGTTCGTCTCGGTACGGCCCGCTATTTGTGGCGTTTCCATAGCCTAAAACTGGGGCAGGACCCCTTATAAGCAAACCGCACTGTCCTATTTTTTGGGACCCTTCTGTTGGGGTGCCAAGCATACCAATCCGAGCCCAGAAGTTGGAGGAAAATGGCATCAAGATCGAGCGTCCCATGGTCTACTGTGGAGGTGCAGACCTTCCTCAGTATTCTCGGTGAAGAGAATCGTTGCTCTTTGTTTACTGTGCCGCGTTTTCTTCCTTGTTGTATTTAATAGCCAGGTGCACTGTCGCGCTGCAATGACGTCATGCTATCGGCATCTGGCTTACACGCCGCCTACCAAGTAGGGTATGGCTGGCTGTGGAAACGCAACCAGGATCAGGCTTTACCGATCCGGCCTGAGACAAACCGTGCCGATCCATACCGGACCACTTGGTGGAAACGGGGCTTATGACTGTTTTGAAAGTCTGCCCCTCAGCTTGAACCCCTCATTCCCTCACCAATCAGCACAGAGCTCATTGTCATAGCCTCCTGTAGTCTCCCTTGTCCCCTTAGATCTGAGCCTTGCCAAATGGGAGGGGAAAAGAGCTGCATCTAAATCTCTACAGAGAAGAATTTTTTTCTTTTTTCTTTAATTTAACTTCAATCAAACCCTTGCTTAATAGTCAGATTTAGCAGCTTTAGTTGCACATGTAGTTTGGGGTTTATGACTACTTTCTGAACATTAATAAATCTGATCAAACACTGAGCATATGAAGATAGATGAAGAAACATCTTCTACACTTACAGTTTGGAGTGGAATGTCTTCACTCATGTACGTGTCTCCGATGTAGAGAGGGTCTTTTATCAAAGCCGCCTGGGTGGGCTGTTTGGGCATCACTGCAGGGGCTTTGGTACTGATCTTTGTCCTGTTTTTGTCTGAAAGATAAAAAATGCTGGGACTGGGCAATGGGGTACTCAAGTGATTGTTCTTCTCTGAAGGACTGTGTTCCGTGTTTGAGGTGTTCTCAGACTTTGGAGTTGAAGTATATGTGGCTGGTGTGCGTTCAGTCTGGTTGCTGCTGTTGATGTCCTGCGCAGAAGGCCTCTCAGCATCCCCCGAGTCCCTGTGGATAAATCAAGATTGGGGGTGGACGGTGGGTGTCATGTTGAGATTTTGCTGGAAAAATGATGCTTAAAAAGGAAATAGTTAAGTGAAGTTGAGGAATAACATAGTAAGACATTTTCACATCCAAATAGACTGGTACAGGGATCACAGATTTTGTGGGCCAACCTCAAAGTTAGCATTGCATTGGTTTCCTACGCTTAAAGTTTGGGGATTTTTGAATGCATCCTTGGATCATTGCACTCATTTAAAGGAGTGTGGGTAAAAAAGCTCATGAGACTTGATTTTTCTTTGTCATTAGGATACTCTTCACAAACTATTTAAGTCTGTTTGAAAGAAAGAATCCTTAGACAAAAGGTCTTTTTTTTAGATAAAAGTCAAAATTCTGGGATTAGAATCTTGTTCAGAAACATTATTTTGATTCTAAGATCATCTTTAGAATAATGAGATGAAGAGAATCAGAATTCTGTGATTCAAGTCAGAAATCTGAAGTAATTTAGGATTCAAGGATCAAAATTAGAGCTCTGACCTTTTTCTTTTTTTTTTCTTCAGAATTCTGACTTGATTCTCAATATTTTGATTTTATGTTCAGAATTCTGATTCACTCTCAGAATTTTGACTTTGTTTCCCTATTTCTAATTTAAATTTGAGAAGTTGAACTATGTTTCCCAAAATCTGACTTTAATCTGAGAATCCTGATTTTGTCTCCAGAATTCTGATTTTAATCAGAGAATTCTGTCATTGTTTCCAGAATCTTGACTTTACCATGAGCATGTTGACTTTGTTTCTAAAATTCTGACTTTATTCGGAGAAGTCTACCCTTCTTTTTTTTTCAGAAATGTGATCCAATCTCAGGATTCTGACCTTGTTCTCTGGATTCTGACCTTGATCTTAAAATTCTATTTTTTCTTATTTTATTTTATTTTTTTTTTAGAATTCTGACTTTGTTGTCAGAATTTGACTTAAATCCAAGACTTATGGCTTTGTTTAGGGATTTCTAACCTCAATTTATGTATTCGGATTTTGCTTTAATCAGAAAAAGGGACTTTGTTTTCAGGATTCTGACTTTAATCTGAGAATTCAGACCTTGTTTCCAGAAAGATGACTCTAATCTGAGAGTTCTGACTCTAATCTGAGAATTCTGACTTTATTCTGAGAATTTTAATTTTGTTTTTAGAGTTCCAATGTTATTCTGAGATTTTAGAACTTTCTGCATAATTTTAATTTAAATCTGAGAATACTGACCTTGTTTCCAAAATTCTGACTTCAATCTGACAATTCCGATCTTGTTTCCAGGATGCTGACTTTAGTCTGAGAATTGTTGTGGAAATGTTATTCTGATGCATGCTTACACTTCACATTTGAGTTACACTTCACATATCTGTTTCACTGCATACGCATGGGCTCCCATCTCACATGGCCTTAAGACCTTCACTTCACTTTATCAGCATTTGATAACATCTCACGTACAGAAGCAGAGTGACACATACATGTGATAAATAACGTACACATAGATTAGCTGAGTGGCACACAGATGTCTGCACGCACAGTTCTAACTAAGATATATCAGCTGTTTGCGTCAACTTATTTAGAATCGGCGCCGGGACTATCTTTGGGTCCACACACATACACACACACACACACTCACATCTCACAAACACACACATATACCAAACACGCATATCCTTGAATTCTATAAATATGTGCACCTCTTGCACTTGCAAGCGTGTATTTTCCCTTTTGTAATAAAAACTCACAAAGGCAGCATTTGGTTCAAGATCCTTCATTTTTCCTCTTATTCATTCTTGTGGGAAGATACACAAATTTGCCATTACAGAATTCTGACTTTAATTTGTGAATTCAAATTTTGTTTACAGAATTCTGTCATTAATCTGAGAATTCCCAATTTGTTTTCAGAATTTTTACTGTAATATTAGAACTCTGACTTTGTTTCAAGAATTGTTACTTGATTCGAGAATTTGGGCTTTTTTGGGGATTCTGGAATAAATCTGAGAATCTTGAACTTCTTTCCAGAAATCTGACTTTAATCTGAGAATTCTGACTTTGTTTTCAGAATCCTGACTTTAATCTGAGGATGTTGATTTGATTTCTCAGAATTATGGCTTTCTTCTGAAAATTCTGGCTTAGTATCTAGAATTCTGACATTAATCTTTAAATTCTGACTTTGTTTTTAGAATATGACTTGCATTTCAGAATTCTAAATTTAACCTGAAAATTTAGACTTAGTTGTCAGAATTCTGACATTAATCTGAGGATATAGACTTTATTTCCAGAATTTTTTCTTCAATCTGATTATTGGGATTTTTTTCTTAAAATTCTGACTTTGTTTCCTGAAGTCTGACTTAAATTTGAAACTTCCAGAAATCTGACTCTAATCTGAGAATTCTGACTTTTATCTGAGAAAGTCTAAAGTCAGAATTAGTCTTTTTTCCCTAATTCTGACTTTAATTTTAGAATTCCGACTTTGTGTTCAGAATTCTGACTTACTTCTTACAATTCTGACTTATTCTTCAGAATCTTGTTATTAAAGCCAAAATTATGAGATTAAAGTCAGAATTCTCAGTTTACAGTCAAAATTCTGACTCTCATCTCTGAATTCTTAATTATCTTCAGATTCCTGACTTTCATCTTGGAATTATGTTTTTTTTTACAGCCCAAAACCAAATTCCATCTCTTACATCATGTTATTTTTTAGTGGCCCCAATCCTTTTCAGTAGAAAAGTCAAGTTTTTGCTGTTTAAGTTTTAAACAATCATCGACAGTGCTTTAATCATTGGCCATCTTGCTTTTATGGTCTTACTACCAAAGATTAACAATGGCTGCCATCTGGCTCAGTAGGCGCCATAAACCATATTTACTGATGATAAGATCAGGTTTTGCATATTTACTCACCTCCTTGGATTAGGACTTAAAAGGACAGAGGGCTCCATCACTTGTTCATCTGTAATTTGATAAGAATCTTCTGCATACCTCCTCTCTCCCAGAGCAAACACCTGAAGCTGTTTCAGAGGCTGTATGGACCACTTTAGAGGTATCTCCAGGTTTAAAAACAGGATGAAGATGAGCGTGACAGTTAACAAGCCAAGAAGCATATTTTGCGACGGTGCCATCCCTTCTTCAAAAAGTGTGCGAACCCTGTAGTCTGGATGAGTGTGCTGGCACTGCTTGAGGGCACATGAGAAGGAAGAGGATGGAGGTCTTGAAGCGTGTGATCCTGTTACAAGTGACTGTCCCTCTTTCTGGTTTAACACTCAGGGAAGGGTGGTTGTTGAGGTCTGGCTCCACTCTTTGCTCTGTGATAGCTTTACAGACACATAGAAGTGGAGAAAACTAATGACACAGTGGGAAGCAAGATGTGTAAGAAAATCTACCTTCAAACTGGGAGTGTGGGCACCCTTAAAAAGGGCACACAATTTCCATCAAATGCTCTGTTTAAAGTGTAATGCAGCCACTTACCACTATTGAGCACCGCTGTTCCTCTCAATGGCTGCTGCCTCGCTCGCAGTTTTGAATGAAGTGGTAAAGGAACGAGTCTTTATATGCAGAAGTATATAAGATACCTTGAATAAGACACAGTGAACACATGCATACAAGATCTGAAAGTTTCATTTTGCAACATAAAATGCATCTGCCATTAACTAATTTTGAAGCATTATTGTTTTTAAAAAAAATGTGGTTGCAAACAAACTGTGAACAAGGACTACAAAAATGGGTGCCCTAATGTGATAATTACCTCCGCCAAGGAGGTTATGTTTTTGGGAGGGTTTTTTTTGTCTGTCTGTCTGTTAATTAGTTAGCAACATTACTCAAAAAGTTATGGACGGATATTGATGAAATTTTCAGAGAATGTCCGGATTGGGATAAGGAACAAATGATTGGATTTTGGAAGCGATCCGGATCTCCGTCTGGATCCAGGAATTTTTTAAAGGATTCTTTAACATTGGTAGATAGGGCCATTTTCGACATTTCTGCATATAACTCCAAAAATAATGGTCAGGGCACTTGGGGAAAAAATACAGGACAAGTTTCTAACATGCTCTACAGTATATCAAAGACTGATCCGGATAAAGGAATAATTCCAGATACTATGATCCAGAATATGAAAAAATAGGGGACCTTTGGAATTTTCATCATAGGAAGACAACAAATGAAGCTATAAACATGCAACAAACACCATTATATAGCCAAGGCATTGTAGAATTTGGAAGGTGCCAACGGATTTGCTGTATCTTCAAAAGCTAGGGAGCAAGATCCAGAAAAAACCGCCATTAAGGAAAATTCAATTTTCGTGAATAACTACTGAATTAATATTGATATCATTATGAATCCAGTTGCTAATGGTATGTTTTCATGTTCAAGGAATCTAAAAATGTAGTTAAAATAAATGTGACACTAATATTTATGGTGCAAATGACAAATAGGGGGAACTGTGGCACTTGGCGGAGGCCTGCACTCTCCGAGTGCTTTCTAGTTTCAGATTAATTTTAATAAATGACTACACACACATTATAACCACAGCCATAGGCACCAACTTGATCAAGTCATTTGATTAGGAGGAAATTCTCAAACAAGAGGTTAAAATGTAGTGTCATACGTTGGAAATGTGGTAGCTATTCTAAGTCAAATCGCCATGATGCACTTCCATTAAGGCTTGATAGTAGCTTTTTACATTATTTTTCAGCCTAAAAAATCATGAAAGTTTGGGCGGTTCATGATTCCCATGATGAACAAAGCTTTTAAGTCTCATGAATTTTTGTTGGCCACAGGCCTTATCATCAACAAAAATCCAAGAACACACTGAAAAATCCTACTGGCTTTTAGACAAGGGAACTAGCAAGATGCTAGCTACTATACTGGCCAACACAAACAGGTCATGCCTGCACCACTTGATGCCCTTAAACCTGGAAACAAAGGATCGATAAGAATGGATGTTATATAGTGCTGCAATGAGTTCTAAGTTCTAAAAGTTAGCATTTTAGCACGGTTGCTTCTCTAGTCTCAATCTCTTTTGGATTTTTGGAAAGCCCCAATTTTTATCTCTCACTCTCCCTCGACTAAGCGACTACTCCTCAGTGTGACCTGATTATGTTTTCAAACAAGATTAAAAACTGATGATGGTGCATCGTAGCCTAACAGAGTGATGCTGGAGTGAGTCTAAAAAAACAGAAGTTAGTTAGCATTTAGTACTTACTGGGTCCCAAGGCCAAAACAAAACGGTAGTTAGAATACTGACTTTGGACAAATGCCTGAAATAAGGTGAATGATGACCACATGCTCAGAAAATTTTAATGTTTAATCTTAAATAATAAAATGCATCTGATATTGCCTGTTTTTTTTTTAATTTTGATACGGTGTTCTGTGGTTAAAAGGATGGCTGTGAACAAACTGTAAACAAGAACTATGAAAATGGGTTGGGACCCTAATGCAATGAAAATCTCAACATTGAATAGTCTCAATATTTTTTAATAATCAATAATTAACATACTATTGCCATAGCCATGAGGACCAACCTGACCAGGTCACGTGAGGAAATTCTCAAACAAGAGGTCACAACAAGACATTATAGGAAATATTGTATTTGCTGTAGGTTGAACAACAATGTTGTAGTTCCATGGTAGCCTAATAATAGTGTCTTACGCTCACCAGTTAAATTTAAGCTAAAAAAAATCTGTGAAAAGTAGGTTTGTCTGTTAAAATTATTTCAAACAACAGAGCATGTATCAGTATTTTTTGTTCACTACAGAGCTTATTATCAGCAATGATCCAACACACGGTGAAAAATTCACTGCCTTTTAATCAAGAAATGGAGCAAGATGCTAACTTCCACATTAGCCCACACAAATATGTTGTCCTGCACCACTCTGTCAGCACTGTGTTAGCAACTAACATTGTTTAAGTGCTATTATACTTTAAAATTAACAGTGGGTGAATTTCAGATACTTTTTATGTTGTAGAAAAAAATCTTTGTTTTTGGACTTAATATTGTACCTTCTATTTAGTGATTGTGTAAATCATGCAGCAGAAAATTTTTAATTGTCCTGATATGAATTCCTCCACCACTATAAGGTGAGGGTTTGGTGTGTGGTGGATGATTCACTCCACTCACAAAGGACAGCAGGATGGAGTCAGACAGCTTCCTTATTATTCGTTTACTGGCGGTCAACCTTTACCTGCTTCACAGCACTCCTTGTACCTTGTTACTTGTGACATAGTCCTCTATTAAAGATTCAGAGGACTGAATGATTAAATCAGGGTAAATGCAATGAAAACTAGAGAGCACTCAGAGAGCGCAATCCTCAGCCAAGGTAGCTCACATATTGCTGTTACATCTATAGGTAATTGTTCCATGATAGCGTTATCATCATAATATGATTCCTTGACCCTGAAAACCCACATGCAGCACTCTGAATCATGTTGATATTATTATTATTAAGCTAGTTATTGAACAAAAAAATAGTTCGCTAATGGCGTGGATATCTGGATCACCACCAAAATCTAATCATTTTTAAGTTGGACTATAACCTACATCTCCTGAAAATTTCAGCAAAATCGGTCTAGTAGTTTTTGCGTAATCTTGCTGACAAAGAACAAACAAACAAGCAGACAAACAAACATACACCAGCAAAAACATAACCTCCTTGGCAGAGGTAACCAGAGAGGAAGGTTGACAATGCTAGTACTGTTTTGGACCTCTTTTGCAGTCAGAAATCCCTTAGTTCTTTGTAGCATAGATTCAAAAAGATGCTTGAAACATTCCTCCATATTACAGTCCCTATTGACTCAATAGCATCACACAGAAGCTGCAGATTTGTTGGCTGCAAATCTATGACACAAATGTTCCATCACACCCTAAAGAATAGGAATGCGATCGAGGGACTGAGATATCACCGAAGTACAATGAACTTATTGTTCTTGTTATTTTACAGTGTTTAATGACATCTAACTAAACACAGACCTGGCAGAACCTCTGTCCAAATATTATTGGATCTCAGTGCTGCTTTCAACACAGTTGACCTCAGTTTATTACTTAACCAAGTGTTTGCCTCTCACCTGAAGGACAGGGACTATTTTTTTCAATAGTTGTTTTTGGACCAAAAGAAGAGAGAGCCAAGGATTACAGTTTTAACCCAAAGATCAGGCCAGAAATCTAGTCATAAACTCAGACCTGAACTTTCAAAACCACATTAAGACAATCATAAAGTGAGGAATATTTCAAGGAATTAAAGTACTGGTGCCTTAGCAGGATCTTGAAAAACTAGTTCATGTTTTCATCTTCAGCTGATTAGATTCCTGGGACTGTGTCTTGTGCACCTGTCCCCTGGTGCAGGTCTGCTCTCTGTCCCAAGAGTCAGAAACAAACATGGAGAAGCAGATTTGGGTTTTCAGGCTCCACAGATCTGTATCATACTTCCAGAAACCTGTGGATCTGCTTAAACTGTCAGTTCTTTTAAATAGAGGTTAAATACTTATTTTTTTTACATCTGTCTTTGGTTTGGTAATGTTTTCCAGGTTTTCTTATCTGTTTTAGCTTAGCGTTTCTTCTCCTTTCATCCGTTTTAATTTCTTAATTATATATGTTTTTTCTGATGTGTTTTTCTTTTGCCTTTGTCCTTGTGCTCTGATGTACTTTGTGAGGTACTTTATTTTGCCTGTATGCTGAAACATTCTATGCATATACATTGCCTTGCAACACCCATGACAGGAATGAGATCTTTGGACTGATTCCACTGAAGTACAATGAACTTACTGTCATACTTAAGTTAGACAAGTTTGAGATGACTTAAGCTAAGTCATCCGAGGATGGGTAGACTGTAGTGAGAGATAAGAGATGGACATGATCAGCAGCAATACTCAGATAGGCTGTGGTGTATCAACCATGCTCAGGTGATACGAAAGGGCGCTAAGTCTGCCACAAAAATATCCCCCACACCATTACATTGTCATGTCATGGATTCACTCTTGATGCTGTTTATACCAAATTCTGGCCCTACAATCTGAATGTTTTGCTGATGAAATCAAGATCATCAGAACAGGCAACAATTTGTCAATCGTGGCACCCAGTGTGAACTTCTACTGCTGTAGCCCACATCCTACAAGATCTAACATGCTGTGCACTCAGAGATTGTCCTCTGAAAACCTTCGTTGTAATGAGTTAGTATCACTGTTACCTTTCTATCATCTCCAGCCACACTGATCATACTCAGATAGCCTGCCTTGCACCAACAACCATGCTACTCTATGTTAAGTCACTAAAAACATGTTTCTTTCCCATTTTGATGCTACTTCAACAGGTGGTCTTGACCATGTTTACATGCCGAAATGCATTTTGTTGCTGCCATGCAACTGACTGATCAGCTATTTACGTTAATATGCAGTTAAATGGGTGTACTTAATGAATTGACTGGTAAAGGTATTTTGTAAAAAAAGTTAGTAACAACCCCAATTCTAATGAAGTTTGGTAAAATATACATAAAATAGAATACAATGATTTGAAAATCCTTTCCGACCTTTATTCAATTGAATACACTACAGTACAAGATATTGATGTTCAAACTGATAAACTTTGTTTGTTTTGGTTTTTTTTGGCAAATATTCACTCATTTTAAATATGATGCCTGTAACACATTCCAAAACAGCTGGGACAAGGGACCAGTTTACCACTGTGTTAACATCACTTTTTCCTTTCAACAACACTTAATTGGGACGACTCTTTTACTGCTGAGACACACTGCTTTGACACGTGCAGAATGTGGCTTGGCATTGTTTTGCTTTAATAAGCAGGGACATCCCTGAAAAAGACATCACTTGGATGGCAGCCTAAGTATGTAACTTCTAGCATTAATGGTACCTTCACAGATGTGCAAGTTATCCATGCCATGGGCACTAACACACTCTCATACCATCACAGATGCTGGCTTTTGAAGTCTGTGCCGATAACAATATCTATGGTTGTTTTCCTCTTTAGCCCAAAAAACACAACATCCATGATTTCCAAAAACAATCTGAAATGTGGATTCATCAGACAACAGCATACTTTTCCACTTTGCATCCGTCAATCTCAGATGAGCTTGGTCTAGATAAGGTGGCGGAGTTTCTGGGTGTTGTTGATATATGGCTTTGGCTAAAGTTTTATCTTGCACTCATAGATGTATTAATGAACAGTGGTAATTGACAATGGTTTTCTGAAAATGAAAATGTTCCTGAGCCCATGTTGTAACACCCTTGACAGAATGGTGTTTTTTAATGCAGTGTCACCTGAGGAATTAAAGGTCACAGGCATTCAGTGTTGGTTTGAACCTCATGGCTTATATGCAGAGATTTTTCCTGATTAGCTGAAACTTTTGATAATATTATGGACTTTAGATGATGAAATCCCTAAAAACCTTGCAATTCTATGTTGAGATATGTTGTTCTTAAACTGTTGGACAGTTTGCTCAGTTGCTCTCAAAGTTGTGAACCTTGCCTAATCCTTGCTTCCTTTTCAGGGATCAGACTCTTTTATACCCAATCAAGACACTCACCTATTTACAATTAACCCTTTTTACCTGTAGAATGTTAATAATGTTAACTTTTTGCAGACATTAAATTCAAAACGATTGAATATTTGCAATGAATAATACTAAGTTTTTCCAGTTTGAACATTACCTGTCTTTGTAGTGTTAAGCTGAATGGGTTGAAAAGGATTTGTAAGTCAATGTACTGTGTTTTTATTTACATTTTACTCAACGTCCCAGCTTCATTGGAATTAGGGTTTGTAGATGCCTTTGAGAAAACACATACTTGCACATACACTTAAAAAATCTTTGAAACTTATTTGTGTAAAATTCACTGATTAATGTTGGAAACTTATATTTTTGATTTCAGCTTGAATACATACATTATCTATAGAAATGGATTTAATTAACAGTAAAGGTTCTTGACATTTCTTCCTCCATACTCGTAAGCCACTGTCAGTCTTAATGTCAGGCAAGTGCTTTGGAAGAAAGCAGACAAAACAGTATTTGATTTGATTCTTTGTCTTTGGGACAGACAACAGAATCTATAACAAGTATACTATTTGGTGCCCAGCACTGTTTATATCTCTAAATCAGGATCAGGGAGAAAATGTAATGGAAAGAAACACACGAACCAGACTGTCACCAACATGACCTGTGTTTTTGTAGTCAGAGGACTCTACCGGCACTGTTTGACAAAGACATGGCTGCTAATGTGAATAAAAAAAAGCTTGGATAAATACAAAAAAAGTACCCTTACCTGTTCAGAATCTCCTGATCTTAGTTCTGTTGAGTTGACTTGCTGCTGAAAGGTGTGAAACAAATAAACTTGCGTAGTCTTTTCTTGCTCCTCTTTTTTTCTCGTCATGATTGTTCAAACAGTTGCACAACCCTCTACTCAGCAAGATAAGTTTCTTCCTGCTCTGATTGTCTTTATTGTCCTAGCGATGCAATCTTTGTTCCTCTGACAGCACTGATACATTCAGCAAAGCCAGCAACACAACCTAATATACTACGAAACAGGTAGAAGAAGCCAATCAACTTTTAACAAATATCAATGCTTAAAAAAAAACATAATTCTCTGAAGTACCTAAGTCCAAAATAACTGTTTTAAATCAGGGATGGGCCACTTTAGTGCCCATGGGGGCCACATTTAGAGGGCCAGATATCACACTGAAGCATACTCTCAATATGAGTTTCAAAAATAACTGTAATTTCACAAAACAACAAATATTGTTGCTCATATCTCTGCCTTTCACAAGTAAGGACCACACCATCAACAGGATTAATTTGACAATTATTTATTACGTATAGTGGATAATAAGCAACATACCAGATACGTGAAGCCGACAACAATTTGAGGAAACTTCTTTGGGAACCCGCTGTAGCTCCTTGGCACGACGAACTCCCTTCATGAGGCCTTAATGACAGAAGGAAGGGGAAGGAAGAAAGGGGTGGGAGGGAGGGGGGTGTCGATTGAGCAAAACAAAGGGAGGAAATGGTCGGGTTAGAATTTATAGGAACACGGGAAGAGGCGTGGTTGAGGTGTGGTCCTGCTCCTGAAATTCTGCTTTAAGCTCCAATTCATGATTTATATGATTTTAACACGTCAATGCACTTGGCCATCCTTCTTAGATGCAAGAGCGTTTTTTTAAACGAGTAAAAAAATAATTCAGTTATCTTTTGAAAATTACTTTAATTTAGGTATTTCCTGAAAAAGTAGTTTTGGAGCTGCCAGGCTTTAGCCCAACAGCTAATATGTGTATAGCTTCCATTAGAAATTTATGATGTCAACATAAATGTTCGTACCTAAAAGACAGAAAATAAAGTCTAAAGAATTGAATTAGCGAAACATTAAATTTAATCTGATGAAGATATGTTATTGGTGCATTGAACCCCGGGTTATAGAGTTGTTGTTTTTTTTAAGTGAGGCTTTATATTAACCCCCCAAAATGAATTTCAAGAAATCCTATCTACCTTTAAAAACAAAACTTTAACCTGGTATTAAAGGTTGTATAGCAATGTTTCTATTTTTCATGACGTAGTGCAGTCTGCTTTTATACATAGTAGTTAAACTTAAATACACGGTACATTGTCTTCATGTTTACATCTCTTTCTGCAGGCTGCGCTTCGTGAGAAGGAGGGCTGCATGTGGACCGGCCAGTTGCCCATAGGCTGCTTTTGATGGTGTGTGCACCGCTGTTCTCCACTAGAGGTCAGCAGCTAGTTAATTTTATTTAGTGCAGCAGGTCACTCTTCTCCAACAGTGCTGCGAGACTTTTGGCCTTGACTTTTCTTAAATCTGCATAATTCTAATGTAGACCTTAGAGATGATTCTTTGTTTGTTTTTGGAAACATGTTCAAGCTTTTATCCTTTCTCTCTCTTTTTTTCTTTTTTTGGTACAAATAAGAGCTTGCAGCAGCAGCTGTGAAGGAGATATTACAGGTTGGTGAGCTGGCATGGGCAAAAAAAAGCCTGAGTTATGACAGTTATGGAAACTACTGAGCTCATGTGGATGTTTGTAGCTTTACCAAATCCTTAGCAGTAGCTGGAGGCAGGAGTGCTATGAAGGAGAAAAGTAAGGATGTTAAGAACCTGTGACTGACAGCAGGAAAAAATGAATAAATATTGGTTTTATACATTTTCCAACACTTAATGATTTAAACATTCTTATATTTTTTGCTTAATAGGCGTAAGAAATGAAAGACATAGTGCATGTTGATGGGTGATACCAAACTTTTTCAAGTTGTTTCAATACCGATGCTTTTTGTTGTAATTTTTTCAATACCAATACTGAAACCCATACAAATACCAATAATCTTAGATCTTAAAAGGAGTCTAGTTTCAAGTCTTAGTTCAATAAATTATATTAAGCAAATATTCCACCATTAAAGACTTAAGTTACCAGAAAATTTAAATATAGTTCCAAAAATACTAAAACAATGCACAAAATTGCATTTTTTTTCTGTCATTTCTACTTTAATTCATCGCAAAACTGAGTTATTTTTTAGTGCGTAAGCTTGGGGTTGCAGCTGAGTACTGTTTGATACATCTAACTGGTCTCCACTGTCACATGATACAGAAAGCAGCACTACCGTGTTATGAAGAAACAGAAAAAAATCTGAAAGCAGTACATAGATCTATACATACATACATACATACATTTTGTAAGAGTACTTATTTGGTATCAATATTTTGGAGGGGAATCGATACTGAAAAAGCACTTGTGAAAGTATCAAGACTTCAATACTTGAAATTCCAAAGCATTGTAAACAAAACCCGGAACTTATGAAGTTAAGGCAGAATCCTCATCTCTTAGCCCTCCAGGCCCCCTGCAGCTTCCAATCTGGTCCTCAGAGTATTATCTGAAAATACGAGGGGTAAAATGTCTTGTGGTTTTAGGGAAGGTTTTTTTTTTTTTGCTTGTTTGTTTGTTTGGTTTTTTTTGTCAATTTGGTTATTTTTCGACCGAATAATAATTGAAACTAAAACATTTCACGATTGTTGTAGATTGGGGCTTGGTAAAATAAATCTGCCTGATTACAGACATTGAATCAGGCTGATCCATCTGCGCTGCAAGGTTAGGCCTCCATAACATCTGTCAAGAAAAGCACTGGCCCTCATACAGATGTAGCTCATGATCCCTGGTCTAAGAAATCACAAACACCATCTGAAGACAGAAATTTCACAACTTTTCCTAAAGTTGAAAATGCATTTGCTCATATTTCCTTGAAATCTGCACAAAATCCAGTGCAAAAATATCACCTGAGGGTCATTTTTGAACTGCTATTAAAAATTACAGTGACGGATTCATTTCACTAGAACACACCTACTCAGACATCAACATGCAAACACAGACACACACCTCTTTTCAAGGATACTCAGTGTGTATTTTATCTGCTTGTTATACAGTGTATAAATCGAATTCCATGTAGGCTGACATAAAGATAAAAACTGCATCAACAGTATCAAAACAGTTTTGGAGCAACTGCACACTGCATTTTAAAAATAATAACTTTATTTATAAAGCACCTTTAAAAACAGATGTTTACAAAGTGCTTTAACAGACAAACAAAAGCTGAAAAAGGCAGAACTCTGAGCACAATAAAATCAACAATCAGGTCAAACGGAGACTGAAAGAGTCAAAGGAAAAGGCACAGAGGGTCATGTTAATTAAAACAACAAAAGGAAAGAAAATGGTAAACTGGTGAGAAGGAGACAGCTGACGTATTTGTTTTATATATAATCATAAGAAGACAGTCAGACAATTGATAGTTAATAGGTTTATAGATAGATAAATCATAGATGACAGCATCACATCAGGAAGATGGAAAAGAAGAGGGTCGATAGAGGATGAGTAAAAGACAAAAAATTAATAAAAAAATTAAATTAAAGAGAATTGATAACAATTAAAAAGGGAGAATATTAAAACATACAAAGATGGTAAAAACAGGACTAAAGCGATGAGAAACTGGTGAGGAGAGTAAGAACGGAAGAGTTTTAAAATAGTTAAATAGGTAATTGTAAAATAATTATGTAGATAAAATAAATAGCTAACATGGATTATAAACAAGTATGTAAGCAATAAAAGGATCTTGTAAAAGCAAGTCTAAAAAGTGTATTTTAAGATGTTATTTAAAAGATGTCACTGATTCAGCTCGCCTTATCTCCGCGGGCAGGGCGTTCCAAAGTCGAGGAGCCCTGACAGAAGAGGCTCGATCACTACATATACAAAAAGTGAAGTTGTGTACAACATGGTGACTTGACATGACTCTACTTTAGTCCAAAATGTATGATTAACTGATTAACCCTTGATGACAGCGTGTTTGTGTGCTAAAATTACAGAGGAGGTGCTTTCACACAGCTGCTACCTGAACATCTGTTACCTTGGAGGCTCAAAAACACAATTA
Source organism: Cetoscarus ocellatus (assembly GCA_037902135.1). Lineage (NCBI taxonomy): Eukaryota > Metazoa > Chordata > Actinopteri > Labriformes > Labridae > Cetoscarus > Cetoscarus ocellatus. Next base: position 100,095 of record JBAMNC010001211.1, read on the forward strand.
CACATTCGAATAACAGTCCTGACCTTGTGAACTATTTATGTTTCCATTTCGTGTTAGATGAGGTCAAGAGGACAGTTCTGTTTAGATGAAATAGCTTAACCTTAAGACAAAATTGTACAGTTTTTAATCATCCCCCAACTCATATTTTAAATGTGTGGTTTTAGATATTTCGTATTTTTATACCTCTGCAGCTGCGATAGCCAAGGCTGGAGGTATTTAGTTATCAAGGTATATATTGGAGGTCAAAATTCAAGCTCAGCTGGTGCTAGTGTACATGTCTCACAGAAAGAAGCTTGCTGGTTTGATCCTGGTGTTGGTCAGGGCCTTTCTGTGTGGAGTTTGCATGTTCTCCCTGTGCATGCATGGGTTCTCTCCGGGCACTCTGGCTTCCTCCCAAAGACCAAAAACATGCTCATTAGACTGATTGATGTCTACAAATTGACCTTAAGTATGAGTGTGAGCGGGAATGGTTGTCTGTCTCTCTATGTGACCCTGTGATCAGCGGGGCAACTGGTTTAGGTTGTACCCCACCTTTGGGCCAATGTCAGCTGGGATAGGCTCCAGCCCCTGCGACCCCGAAAGGGAAAAACGGTATAGACAATGGATGGAAGGACGCTCAAAGTCAGCCTCATGTTTCAATCAATCTTTATTTAAATATGCTTTTAAAGTGACATTGTCAGAGGTGAAAGAAAAAAAGAAATAAATAAAAAAAAATGTAAGCAGTTAAAGCAATGACAATGTGGCATTAAATGTGCACAGTAAAAGTAACAATAAAATGCATCTAAAAAGCAATGGTAATTTACTGATCAGAACGTAAAATTAATGTGATTTATAAAAGCACATTTTTTAATTATTTAATTTATTTGTCTGCATATTTCTACTTTTATTAGCCTTTTCTTTTATGGATTTTTTTTAATCAATATTGATTTATATAGCCACATTATTTATTTTTTATTTTATTTATAAGCACATTTATTCTTTCTTTCTTTTTTTTTTTTCAAATTTGTCATTACATTTATACTTTTATTAACCTTTTCTTTTATGGATTTATTTTTGGATTAATACTGCTTTATATAGCCACATTATTTATTTTTTATTTTATTTATAAGCACATTTATTCTATTTTTATTTAATTTGTCATTACATTTATACTTTTATTAACCTTTTCTTTTATGGATTTATTTTTTGATTAATACTGCTTTATATAGTCACATTATTTTATTTTTTTTTATTTTATTAATAACCACATTTCTTCTAATTTTTTAAAATTGTTTTATTAATTTGTCTTTATATTTAAACTTTTATTATCCTTTTTCTTTATGGATTCATTTTTTGATTAATATTGCTTTATATAGCAGCATTACTCATTTTTATTATTTTATTTATTCGTCTTTATATTTCCACTTTCATTTGCTTTTCCTTTTATACATTTATTTTTGTAATTTGGCGCTCTAACTACTCCATAACTTGGTCTCATGTTCCCCCCTTTCATGTTTAAGCAATATTTCAAGAACAGTTTGAAGAAAGGTTTATCAGTTAATTGAAATTTCAATAAAATCGTCACATATTGCCTACTGCCAAATATGTGCCTTACAGGCAGACGATGAAATCATTATGGGTAAAACAAAAATGGGCCAAAACATATTAAATTAAAAAAAAGAAAAAAAAAAAAAAAGAAAAAAAGAAAAAAAATGTATATAGACAAAACCAATTAAGAGTAGCACAGTGGTCAAGAGGATGTAAAGTGGACAAAGACTTGGCTCACCTGATATCTTTTGTCATGGAATTCCAAACCTTGGAACCCCAAAAAGGAAAGGCCCAGTCTCCTTTAGTCCCAAGTCTAGACAGGCTAGCCTGCAGAAAAGACTGGGCCCCTTCGAAGGACTAGTCAGAGAGGCCCCCAGAGTTGTCATTTAATATCAGTGTGTAAGACATGCAGGTGACTTTGCAGTTGATCTGCACACCCCATGCACGTAGGCCGTAGTCCTGGAGGTGCCTGGCCTGGTTTTCATGTGGCTCCTCTACCCCATGTCATGCCACACTCTTTACCCAATGGTCATTTCTATCCATTGTCCTGTCACTTAAATGCAGGAATATAAAGTCCAAATATATATTATATGCTGAAAAAGACAATAATAATAATATCAAAATGTGCATGATGGATAAGTATCTTTAGTGCTGAAACCATTCACACTCTGGAGGTGACAAAATAAAAAAAATGTTGCAGGTCTTACTATAGCTGAACAAACCAAACACTGTGCTAACTGGTAGATTTTACAGTCCCATCCATAGCTTTGATATCACAGAAATAAGGATTGTACATTTTAGCAGAAGAATGGTGGTTAAACTTTGAAACAGGAAACAACAAATAATTTTTTTCTACTGTAATAAGAGATGGTGAATACTTTGGTTTAAAAAAAGTGGTCTAAGTTCAGGATGATGGGCGCCTACAAATGCAAATTGCCTGAGAATTTAACAATGACTCGCAAACGAATGGCTCACTCACAACTGCGAATTGGTTTTCATTGTTCATAGGACAGTTTAGAGTTGCTGAAGAGTTTATCTGACGACTGTAGGCAGAGGCAGGCTAACACTTCCACTGGTTCCAAGTGTTTGAGCTAAAGCTAACTAGCGGTGGGCGATCTCTGCCTGTCTCTTTCGTGTTACTGCACGCACAGACGAAAGAATGTTGTCATTGACTCAAAAAGTCCTGCCAGAGAATCTCAGACTCTGGTTTGGTGCATAAAAAGTTAAAGACCAGAAATGAGATGGAGCCCTGATATGTAAGGCTTCAAATACTAACCATGATATTTTAAAGTTAATCCTACAAATAACACATTAGCAAAAACACATGTATGTGTTGCTGCTAGAATCAATACTCATGAAATAACTCCCTTCTGCATATATAGGGGGCATTTTTTTCCCCTAAAAAGCGCTGGTCCACCCTTTCTGTGAGCTGATGAGTCTACAGTAATGAGCTCTGTGTTGATTGGCTGCCCAAACTATGCCTGATTGAAGGGTGAAGGGGTGGTTTCAGAACACGGATTGGACTTTCAAAACAGTCATGGCGTCTGCCTGGGATGAGCAGAAAACACATGTAGGTGGAGACTGTATAGCTATGACATAATAAACCCCAGGAAGTAAAAAACTGAGTGTTTTAAAGAGGCAGAGTGCCTCTCTGTGAACTGAGAGTTTAGAAAAAGGTGTCATTCTTTATGCTCCCCTAGACCCTTCTAACAACATTTAAAAAAGAAAATTTTGGTAGGGCATAGGGACTTCAAAACACCTCTCTCTCCAAATGCATTATTAATTTAGTATGCCATATAAATTTAAGTTGTATAAATATAATTTCTCCACAAAATCATGGCCACTGAAAATATCGAGAGACTAGCAACTTTGGAAAATCACTGGCCACAGTAGTCAGTGAGCCAAGAAGCTAAGGTCAATCCTGACTATTGTCATAATCTAGAAATTAAAGGGATAGTTCAGTTTATTTGAAGTGGGGTTGTATGAGCTCCATATGGCCACTAAGTACATTAGATGCGGTAGAAAGTTCTCTCCTCTCCCTCAGTACGCCACAATTTGTAAGAGTCTGTTACGCAGAACTAGCCGCAAACAGGGAAGTATTGTGCCAAATACAAAGGGTATTTTCTCTGCCTACAAGAACTCCCATCAAAAAATAACACCACAGTTTAAGAGTACGATACCTAGAAATTTTTTTGAGTGCATTAACTTTTCGGAAAAATATAGTTTATCTGGAACTAACCGACTCACGTCACGTATTCCTCCGCGCAGCACTGCCACGAGCCGCTGTATCACTCCGCCTCCCTCACAGCTGTTCCAGTCAACAAGCTAGTGGCTTCAGACACTGATTGTAGCCTCTTGTAACTTTTATCAAGTATTGTAATTCTTTTGTACTGACTTTCAGCGGTGTGAGGAAGAGACAACGTAAGAAATTAAAAATGAGTGATTATGACAGCGACAATGAAGTTCCATTCACTTTGGGGCCATCTTTATGAACTGGAGTTCACAGAAGAAGAGCTGCTGCAGATGGAAACCGTCACACCGTCTGTATCACTCATCAAACAGATTTTCCTGCTCTTCTGACTCCTGGAGTTTTGCGGTCATTCTTCAATTTCCCAAAGATAAACTGGAAAAACGTCCCAAACCTGAAGGACCTAATGACAGTTTATCCTCAAAGTAAGTAGTAATGATCTGTCAGAGACAAACAAGCAGAGTAGAGGAGGATGTTTACCATGACATTGCAGACTACTTGTGCATGTGTGTGTGTGTGTGTGTGTCTCTCTCTCTCTCTCCCTCTCACACTACACACACACATAAAAAACCATTACTGTTGGGGATTAGTATTGCGCGGCTCGCTGCAGCACTGTGCGGAGGAATACGTGACGTGAGTCAGTTAGTTCCAGATAAACTTCATTTTTCCGAAAAGTGAATGCACTCAAAAAAATTTCTAGGTACTGACTCTTAAATTGTGGTATTATTTTTTGATGGGAGTTCTTGTAGGTGGAGAAAATACCCTTTGTATTTGGCACAATACTGCCTTGTTTGCAGTTAATTCTGCATAACAGACTCTTACAAATTATGAGGAGAGGAGAGAAGTTTCTACCGCATCTAATGTACTTAGTGGCCATATGGAGCTCATACAACCCCACTTCAAATAGACTTAACTATCCCTTTAAGACTTAAACTTAAACTAAGAAAGAATCACACAAACAGATTAAGATAAAAAAAGTATTTTTTAATACAAGTTTAAAAAAAAAAAAAGTCAAATAAGATTAAGAAATTGCACTTTAAGGTCTTCCTTTCCCCCCTTCCCCTTTGTAGAAATATTATCCAGTATTTCAGATGACCGGATCACTTTTTTCGATTTTTGACAATAAAAATCATTTAAGATACAATATCCCTGAATTGTCGCGTGTCTTTGGTTCAATTCTTCTTCAGTCCATGTCACAACAGAATTTTGTTGTCTGTGCAAAAAAATTTCTGTCTTGTCACAATAGACATCATGTCCCACTGATGAAGATGAGAGAAGATAATATATCTTTATGAACGTTGATTCTTTACCATCACAGCTCAGAGAAGCCAAGTGTTAAACATAGGGATGCACAATATTATCCGTATGAAATCAGTATCAGCAGATATTGGCCTAAAATGTTAAAAATCAGTATCAGTGGATAACACATTTTTTTGCCGATATTTACAGCCAATATATCAGCCATACATATCGGACATATATGAGCAATAATATTGGCAAAATACACAAATGTACCATAATCACCTTATCGTCGCTGCATGTGTACATTTAAAAATCAAGTGTTTTAATTTTTCAAGAGTTAAAATTTGTTTTCTTGTTTTACATCTGTTCCTCACAAAAAATATATAGTCAAACTGAAAGCAACAAGTCAGTTTTCATAGAGAAAAGACTTTGTGCTCTTAACAATAAATATCAGTACAGGTATCTGCTACAGTGAGTTCAGAAATATCCAGTATTGTGCATCCCTAGTTAAACTAGTGACCTCAGTTAAAGTTACTGAGTACAGATAAGGCTGGCTACACAGCAGACAATGTCAGACTTGTTTCTACCCTCTAAGGATCTGATAGTGTGGCTCAGTTTGAGGATTTATTCAAATATAATCAAACATGTGGTGTCAATATGACTATTTTACTGCTCCTGATCAAGCTGGAGCCTGGTCTCATATTTTTATCATTCCAGATCAGGACATCTTTGATGGAATACCCACAATGGCCATGAGAATGATCAGACCAGGAAGCACCACCAGCTGGATGTAACATATTTTTACACAAATTATATTGATGCCTCGAGCTTGTTATCGATTCTTAACTGGAATTCATTTTCAATCCCCATCCCCAGACAAGCTCATGAAGCCTCAAGCTAATGAACACGATCTTGTGAAATCAATATAGATATTAAATATTTCCATTAGGCTCAAGGATAAAAATATATTTTTGAGGACAGACCTTGACCTTCAAGCTATACAGATTTAGCTCGAAGGTCAAGGCCATGAAGTGTGATGATATTCTTTGCTACAGAATAAGATTTACAAATAGATTACAATTACTACTACAGTTGGCAGGGTGTGGGTGTGTCTCTCAGTCTAGCTGTTTTTGGTGTGTACATTGGGAGGATTATAATGATAAAGATTTGTTCAAACTTTCCTGATGTCTGAAAGTTGTCTAGTGTGTAGCCAGCCTAAGATTGCTAAGGCGGCTGACTTCTATGTTCATTGTGCTGTGGAAACTCCCACCTGAGTCGTCATGCTTCATCCATACCACTTTCACATTTAAAAAGGCACAGAAAGCCACAGTGTGGTGATCATCACAGCGTGGCACACTTTCAAAAGTAAAGTACACTTTTGTGCTAAGAAAACTGACACAAGAAAATAAGTTAAGTCCCTTAAACAAAACACACATAAATCATATTTACACTCATACCTCATGGATTTTCAGTTGCATCCTACAGTAAAACTTAACTCCAGATACAAAAAGAGGACAGAATGTGAGTAAATTTCAGAATAGACTTTAGCCACTGCCTGCAGTGCTCTGACTGTCTATTTAAGGCAGGAGACTGGTTATTTTAAGCAAGGGGCAAATGAAGTCTCTTCTCTTTACAGCATACTGTCAGCCTAAGAAGAAGTTCCGCCTTAACTGATTGTATGACACGCTCTAAAGGCATCCCAGTAAACAGCAGTAATGGTGATTTGGAGGTCAGAGGAAAAGGCTGAATTTCATTAAAAGATGTCCAATATGTCTGCTTTTTAAAAAAGTTTTTTTAAGTTGACTATTTCTCCACTTCAGTATTACCAATAGGTGTTGTATTTCATATCATGAAAAAACCTGTTTAGTCCCCTTTGCAACAAGGTACAACTTGTAAGGATCATTCATTTGTGGAATGAACAACAAAGCAAAACGTGTGGGGGTATCCCCAAAAATGTGCCAAAATCCCCTGCAACTACAAACTAGTGTTCCAGCACACAGAGTGGCAGCATTATTTGGTGTCAGCCCCAGGACCATTTCCAAATTAAGCACCAAGTTCTGTGAGACTGATGAAGTCAAAGACAGACCGACAAGTGGGTGCCCAGGGAGGACAACACCACAGGAAGACCGATTACCTATCCTTAGTCCTCTTAGGAACTGCAGACTTTCCTCCAGGGGAAGAGAAAATGTTGGCACATTTTTTGGGGGCGTTACACACACATTTAGCTTTGTTGCTGATTCCTTGAATGCACAATCCTTACAAGTTGTACCTGGTTGTAAAGGTGACTAATCAGGCTTTCCCATGATATGAAATACAGTACCAATTGGTATTATTAAAGGGGAAATATAATCAACTGAAATAACATTTTCAAACTTTTTTTATTCTATCTACAGTCTATCCTTGACACTTGGCTTGCCACTCCAAGGCAATGTGCTTGAACTACTGATGTATCAGTGGTAGGAAGTCACGGCAGTAGGCCTACGTTGGGCTGCTACTGCCGCTGTTTATAGAAGTCCCAGTGCAGCAGACTAGGTTGTCATGTACAGCACATAGAGGTACTCTATCAAGCAGGTGAGACATATAAAACACACTAAAAGGAAAATAAAACCTGAAAAACAAATTAGCCCTTTAAGATGGAGATGTGGATCACATTTTTAACTGTAGACAAACTACAAGCACTGTCATTCTGCAAAACTCACGATAAAGGTCAAATTTTCTATAGATTTACATTCATACAAAAGTTTTTTTTCAACGGTAAAAAGTTAAAAAAGGCACTGATGAAAACTTTGTTTGATGATTGCAGAAAAGTTTTGCACTCTTATTAGAAAATTAAAATCAGCTCCTTTGTGAATCAGCTGGATTTACCAGATTCTATTTCTATCATCTGGCAGATCCACCTTGCAAAGCTTCATGCTTGAAGCACTTGAGCAGGGTCTATAAAAGCATGGATCAATCATCATCTTTTGAGGCAAAAAGCTAGGGGTGTGATGACAACTAAAGTTGACTGCAAGCTTGTAAGACAAGTGTTTTGTAATTAAGATTGAGCTGTTTGGTTGTCTAACCCTGCACATCCTTGACCGAGGTTTTAACCATAACTGATAAACAGTCCAACTAAAACCCCATTTATATAAGTTTTCACGTGGGAGGAGGGCTATTTTGGTTAAGATACTTTTTAAATCAGATGGCACAGTCGACCAAATCTAGAATTTTTGTCTGGTTTCAACCTTTTTGACCAACAAATCACCACACTATGAAGAAAGATAGTACTGTAAATAGCTATAAAAGTTATGACATTAATTGACAAATAAAGCTTTATCTTCACCCTGACCAATCACAGCAGCTGTCAGTTAAGAGATAAACAATTCTTGTTTCCTTCATGAAAAGAAAACTTGCCTGACATTTTTGTTTTTGCTCCTTTCAGAGTCACAAATTGTAAATGCAGGCAGAGCTGGTTTGTTTTCTAATTTCCAAAAACCATTTTAAAATCTGCACAACTCAAGTGTAGACAGTAGGATATCCTCTGTGGTCGATGTGCACTCACTCGCGCATGTAGAGTCGTATGAGTCCAGCCTTATGCAGCTGCTGCCAGACAACCATCTCCAGCTTCATGTCATGGTTGGCATAGAATTTTAATGGGCGGTAGGTTTTGTCGAAGTAGTAGCAAGAGTAGTTTCTGTAGTCTGGGGTGATGAAGCCGTATGCACTCACCTTTATCACACAAACAAAACAACAGACATAGTCAGAAAAGGCAAAATTACTTACATATTTTACTAAAGACAGATGCTTGAGTAGAAGAGAATAATAAAAGGCAAAGTGATTCTAGGGCTTGTAAGTTTATCAAGTTTCTAAAATTGATTGAAATGTGTTTTATTAAGAAATAAGGTATAAATATAATGCTGTATATGTTAAGTTAATGTTGATGTTGACAAAAAAATACAGAGAAGATATCTAACACAGCAAGGATTTCTAACAGTAACATCTTGTGGCCCTAATGTGTGAAAAAACCCATTCGTCCTCAAAACACAATGACAATGGAACTTAACAAATACCCAGAACAGCAACTAAAAGGTCATGTCACAAAACACAGTACAAAATAAAAAAAACACACAAAAGACTTCAATGAATAAAACAATAACAAATAAGGAGACATCAACAAAACATAAAACTCAAAAAAGAAAATAATGGGGAAAAAACTAATAAAATAAAGAAAAAAACCAACAAAAAGAAAATACAACAACTCAAAAAGAAAACAACAAAACAAAGTAACAAATTTTCAAAAACAATATCCAAGAAACACAAGTAAAAATAAATCAATAAAAACAGGAGAATAAAAAGAATGACAACAAACACAAAAACAGTAAGTGAAGTAGACTGGTCTGATGCATACTGCAGATTTTTTCTGAATCACTTCGCCATAGATTGTGTTTATGTTTGTCATACTGTGAACACTGCACGTGTTTGTATCCTGCATACAATTTGGCAAATGAATATTCTGATAGTGTAGTGGACATTTTCAGATACAGCCAAAGTCTGGTTTTCCTGGCATTGTGGGCAGATGGCAAAAGTAATTTGGACAGCTGAGCCTGATATGTACAGATAAATAGATATATAAATTCATTTTCATGTCTCATTATTACATCTATTTCAATGACAAGGAAACATCATAAAACAGCCTTTAACTGCCAAGACATGTTCTGAATCTGAGGTTATCCTTAGATGATCACCTAAACACAATAGTTATGCATGGCAAAGCCTTATTTGACATATCTGGGTGCACTTTAACAAAGCTATAGTTTGGCTGAGCTACTCTTCAGAATAACTCAAGGCTAAACAGTGTCTGAGATTCAACTTTAACAAGGCCAGCTGCTGAAAATCAAAACATGATCACGCTATCAGGCATGCGCAGTCTTGTCCGGCTGTAAATAAGCAACCAGCTGACAGAAATGAGCAGTGATTACAGACTCTACCTTGTCACAGCTGTGCAGCGCAGCCAGTAGCATCGCAGCACCTGTAGATGGGCGGTACATGTTGTATCTTCTTCCCAAACCTTTAATACGAAGAAATCTGAAATGAAGATCAGATAACATGAGAACAACATTTTCTTGTGACTGAGGTTTTTGAAGTTATATAGAGTTTGAATCACATACACACAGAGTGAGCCAGCTGGGGTCCTCATTTACCCCCCTGTTACTGTGTGGGAATTTTCCCACAGCTGCACAATCATCTTCCAGTCTTTTATTTTTTATCTCATTTTTGTGTGACTCCAGCTTACTTTCTGTGCAACTGCTCTGCAGATCATTCACTCACCTGTTTCTGATGTAACGGATGAAATCTGGGTTATATATCTTCACTTTTTTGGCTGACACATCCTCTCCAAATAGTTTAGTTGGACTGTGAAGAAAGCAAAACACTAGTGTGAAAAATAAAACAAAAAATTCATTAAGATACACAAACCATGAAGCCCCTAATAAAGGATTTGTTCGGGAACAAGAGACATTTTAAGCCAAGGGTGTCAAAATTATGGTATATGGTGAATGTTAAAGTAAGCAAATAATAGTAACTAATCACATTTCCTGCAGTATTTGCTCTGTCTAAGGTCCTTTTTTAATAAATTTCCATAATTACACTGATTTTATCACTTTACTTTTGCCCCATTCAAAGTCATATTGCTTTTTGAATTCTTCCTATAAAAGAATCCTGACCTCTGTCAGTGTGATGATGAAAATTTAAGGGAGGAGCACAGTGAGGCAAGACTCAAGAAGGTGCAAAGTTCTACCTATTTACTCCAGAGAAAAAAAGAATTTTATGAAAATGACATTGTTGCCATGTTTTCTCTTCCTTTTTCTGAACCTGCCACTATATATATCACCTACGTGTTTTAAAGTATGGGAGGGGCTACTGAGGGAATTAAAAGTACACAAACATCAAGGTCAAAGACCAACAAATTCCTTGCCTTAGATAAAAAGTTAGAGCTCCAAATTTTACTCCAAAAAAATCAGATGAATATTTTAAGATTTGGGACAGAAAGGGAGTTATTAGATTTTACCAGATGTGGAATAAAGATGGACCTCACTCATTTAAAACATTGCAGAACAACACATCTTTTCATCTTTAAAAAACAACCGCTCAACAAAGGTTGACACATTCATGCAGTTTGCTCTTGTTTTGTGTCTGACTGTGAAGTTAAGCAGTCAGCATCTCCCCTTTCCTGCTGCACAGAATGTTGCCCTTACACTGACCAGGAGTGAATCCAGTGGTGGCCAAGGCCAACAAGCAGCCCTTACAGGGTGATAAACCACCCCCCTAAACCAAAAAGGTTCAACTTTAAGACACCAAAAGTGTAGCACAGCAAAGTGGCCCAGTAATCCATGTAATCCATTTTTTTGTATGCAGCCCTTGCTGGAAAAAAGTTTGAATGCTCTTGTGTTAAACCAAAAACAAATCTCCCTCCGAAATTGTGTTCAGCAGCAGCAGGTGATTGTTTTCAAAACCTGTTTTCAAAAAGGAACTTAAGGAGAAGGTCAATTCTAGTATAGAATATAATTAGTCTTGACAAATAATGTATATTTTTTATTATCATTTTTGATTATTGCCAATAATAAATTATATTATTAATATTGGATATCAACAAGAATCCAGTATTGTGCATCCCTACAAATTATGGTACATGGAGCTGGACATCAGTGAAGTATTAACATCATGAAAAAAACAGATGCAAAAAAGCCCATCATGCCTGTGAATTTCAGCAATAGTGAAAATAATGTGCTTTTTTTTAAAATGTCATTTTTAAGCTCTGTGTCACCATAGTTGGCACTACAAATCATCTGGCTCCAGATATGTATCAGCCTAAGGTAAAATTCACTTGTGGATATGGGTTTCAGCCTATACAGAGCAAACGCTATGCAAACTTTTAACACAAGTATGTAGCATTTAAATCTTTAAAACAGAATGATAAGATTTGAACCATAACTCATCCACAACAGCACCAAATTTCCATTTAAAAAGGTTTTCTCTGACAAAATGATGTGATTTTGTGTTTAGTTGCACTTTTAAGTCTAAAGGCTGGAAAACTGTTAAAAGGTCATGATGAAACTGGCTGAACATTATAGATTTTAACTTACTCCTTTCCTTGCTCCTTTCCTCTCTCTACCAGAGTGTGCAGGGCTGCAGCTTTCACCATCAGGTAATCACGGTCATGATCCGGCAGGAATATGTACCGAGTTTCCTTTTGGAGAGCAACACAGAGTGTCACGCATTTCACACCGTGTACAAATGTGTGTAAGAAAAGACTTCACATTTTGTCCTCACCTTTGACACGGGGGGGTTCTCATAGCCCAGACGTCTGTAAGCACCAAGGGAGTTCTTTAGTGTGTTTGTGGAAAATGTGTAGTGGGTGGTCCGAGACCCCACGTCCTTTTCATAGCCCTGTGTGAGGGCCCCATTGGTTCTGGAGAAAAGTGTGCAAAGCCACAGATTAAAACAAAAATTAAGTCAGAACACAGCATTGAAGAAAGATGATGAGCGCATTGAATATGGACGATTATTGTTATTTTAATGCGGACTGTGCAGAGTTGCCTCACGTCTTGTTGTCTGGATCAGCTGCTGATTGGATACTGACAGTTCAGTTTTTGGTGAGGCTGCTTTCTTAACAATAGATCTGTGTCTCCTCCCTGTATTACTGTCTGTGGATTATCCCACAAAAATAGGTAATTTAGCCCTTGTGGTCATTTTCAGGCAGTGACAGAGACACATTTACATAATACTAAGTCAGTCAGAGGAGATCTAAAGGATACTGCTTGTTCACACAATAACAGCTGATCAGCAGATCGTATGGCAGCAGCTCAGTGCATTGAGACTTCAGACATAATCAAGGCAACGTGTTGAAGTTCAAACCGAGCGTCAGATTCAGAATGAAAGGGAATTTAAGTGACTTTGAACGTGGTTTGGTTGTTGGTGCCCATGTAAGCATCTGTAGGGTGTAAAGAGGGAACATCTTGTGAGTTGCAGCAGTCTGGGGGAAAAGCTTTGTTGGTGCCAGGGGTCAGAGGAGAATGGCCAGATTGTTTTGAAATGACAGAGGCAACAGTGATTCAAATAAACACTTGATACAACCAAGGTATGCAGCAGACTATTTATGAGCACACAACATGTCGAGCCTTTAAGCGGATGGGTTACAGCAGCAGACGACCACACCAGGTCTGATGGGTCTTGATTTCAGCTGTGACATTCAAATGGTAGGGTCAGGATTTGGCACAAACAACATGAAAACAAGGGTCCATCCTGTCCTGCTTCAATAGTTCAGGCTGGTGGTGATGGTGCGATGGTGTAGAGGATATATTTTGGCACATCTTGTGCCCCTTAGTATCAACTGAGCATCATTTAAATACCACAGTCTACATGAGTGCTGTTGCTGACCATGTCCGTCCCAGTGTGACCACAGAGTACCTATCTTCTGATGGACACTTCTATTGGGATGACCTGCCAAGTAACAAAGCTTAAATAGATATAGAGAAAATGTTTGCCATTTTCAAGTCCACTCTTGCCTCTTGATTATGTTATATGTCTAAAAAAAGCAGGCAGACACATGTTTTTCTCTAACATTGCACTTTTTTCTTCAACATTGCGATGACTCCTTTAATCTGGGGGCCTTTACAGTTATCAAATCTTGGTCTTATTGAGCCCTTTTGGGATGTGGTGGAACAGGAGATCAGCATCATGGATGTGCAGCTGAAAAATCTGTAGTTCTGAGGGCAAAAGAGAGTCCAACCCAGCTCTATCAAGGATTACCTAAAACAGTGGCCTGTGAGTGTTAACTGCAGTCTTTGAAACATCTTTCACCTGCTGTATGTCCCTTTTGCCCCCCAAAATGTCAGTTGAGTACTTTATATTTTTGTTATTTGCCTCTTCAACTCATTATCTTCAGTGTAAACTCTGCTGGAGCTCAGCAACATGTATCTGACGAAATACAGACTTTAAATCAGGCTGACCGGGCTTCACTGGAATGTTGAGTTTGTCCAACACGTCAACTCCACCCAGGAAAAAGCTGCTCTGAATCAGACGTTAAGCTGTCTAGATTCCAGTGTTTAAATGAAATAAAGCAAGAGATTAGAATATACTGACTTGTCTTCATCTACAGCCTTTGATGACTGATGTTTGTAAAGGGCAGATAATCAGCTGCTTTACCTGGGAATTCCTAATGATAACAGACTTGCTGGTTTATTAAACTGTTTCCTTTTCCAAGAATCAGGATGGTTAGTCAGCAGTCTTATAATACTGGTTGTAAAAGACACATTAGTTTAACTTTTGACAGAACGGCATCAGTTTTTTCATATGGGTCCTTTGGGACTCTGCTTTTGGTGCAACGGCTATTTGCACACAAATGCTGGTATTAAAAAGAAAAATCAGGTTTTCCTCCTCCATTTCCATTTTTAAAACACAAAACTGCACTGTTAATGTTGTTTATTACCATGTAACAATGTCTCTGATGTGATTTTTTTTTCTTTTCTTGCAATTTCTCTACAAAAGCAGTTTTACTTTCATATCTATTCTGACCCCAAGTCTGACTGGTTTTATGGTTTAACCTGTAGCTATGTTAACTGGTGTTACAGTAAATGTTTCTTTGTTTATATTTCAATTCAAGACATATCTGATCATCTTGAGCAAAATCTGTTTTTAAAAAGTTGCTTGGGTACTCTTGTTGATTTCAGCGTCTGTTGTAACCACATAGTCATTTGTGAAACAATAACTCCAGGTCTCATCCAAACGTTGGTAGTGTTTGTAGTGTCTGGGTGTTTTTAAAACATCATCGTGAGGGTGTATCAGAAAGTAAGTGTTGGCTTGTAAATAGTCCAGTCAGCACAACTTATAACAGCAACAGGTTAGCAACATCCTTCGCAAAACCTGTAAACAACAGTGATTACGTTGCATAGTGTGATCTCACCCTAGAGGAGAGGTTGGTGTAAGGTTTTAGGCCCCAAAAGCTCAAATAGATAGAAAAAAGAGAAAATGTTACTGATACCAATGCCATTTTCAAGTCCACTCATCGATCCAACTCTTTATTTATTCCCTCTTGCCTCTTGATTATATTATATGTGTAAAAAAAGCAGGCAGACACATGTTTTTCTCTAACATTGCATTTGTTTCTTCAACATTGCGATGACTCCTTTAATCTGGGGGCCTTTACAGTTATCAAATCTTGGTCTTATTGAGCCCTTTTGGGATGTGGTGGAACAGGAGATCAGCATCATGGATGTGCAGCTGAAAAATCTGTAGCTCTGAGGGCAGAAGAGAGTCCAACCCAGCTCTATCAAGGATTACCTAAAACAGTGGCCTGTGAGCGTTAACTGCAGTCTTTGAAACATCTTTCATCTGCTGTATGCTGTGTCCCCTTTTGCCCACCAAACTGTCAGTTGAGTACTTAATATTTTTGTTATTTGTCTCTTCAACTCATTATCTTCAATGTAAACTCTGCTGGAGCTCAGCAACATGGATCTGCCGAAACGCAGACTTAAATTCAGGCTGATCGGGCTGCACTTCAATGTTACAGAAAAACATGTGTCTGCCTGTTTTTTTTACACATAAAGAATAAACAAGAGGCGAGAGGAAATAAAAACAGAGGTGGATCGACAAGCAAGCTTGAAAATGGTATTAGTTTCAGTAACATTTTCTGTATTTCTTAAACTATAGACATGTTTCATGTGTTTTGATATTGTGTTCGAAAAAACACTGAACAAGAGCAGATGGGGCTAAAAGTCAACAGGCATCATGGTTGCTTTTTAACACAGTGGTCACTCTAACAACTGAAGAAAATATCAGAACGGCTTTTCAGTTGTTTAATTTGTGGTTTAGGTTTCCATTTACAAACATAGAAGTAGCAACATGAAAATCCTCAGGTCACATGACTGATAGTGTGTGCCATGTGAAGAGACTATCAAGCATACAGGAAAGCTACAAAAGCCTATAAAATCAATGCATTCTAACAAGATTATGGATGATTTGACAAAAGTTGAGGCTTTTTTAAAAAACTTGCTCTCAGTTTGCAGCTCTGGGGCAAGGCTCTGTCTGCTCTGAGGTTGCCAAAGCTGATTTTGCATCTGTTAAATTACTGATGACTAATAATTGGCCAATTGTGAAAATAAAGTCCAACACATTCACCAATGTTTGAATTAATCTTTAAGGCTAATGCTGATACTGATGCAAGTGTTTTATTACTTATTCAGGTGTAATCCTTCCACAATGCCAATGCCTTCTCTTATGTTTGACCATTAAAACAGGTAAGAGTTTGTCAACACGTCAACTCCACCCAGGAAAAAGCTGCTCTGAATCAGACATTAAGCTGTCTTGATTCCAGTGTTTAAATAATATTAAACAAGAGATTAGAATATACTGATATGTCTTGATGACTGATGTTTGCTGAAAGGGAAGATAATAAACTGGTTTACCTGTGAATCCCTGATGGTAACAGACCTGCTGGCTATTAAAACTGTTTCCTTTCATAACAATCAAAACAGTTTTTTTCACATGGGTCCTTTGGGACTCTGCTTTTTTAGGTACAACAGCTATGTGCACATGAAGGCTGGTATTTAAAAAAAAAAAAAAAAACTCAGGTTTTCCTCCTCCTTTTTCATTTTTAAAACACAAAATGCCCTGTTGAATGTTGTTTATTACCATGTAACAATGTCTTTTCCCCTGTCCACGCTGGGACACCCTAAACAGAGTTTGTAATATCTTCACCTTGGCAGGAGTTTTCCAGGATATGCGTTTTCAGTAACCTAAAATGCTGTGTACCTGCAAAAAAAAATGCCTGCCAACTGTGAACATGGCCAACTAAGGG